>JADIOY010000299.1:0-10119 GCA_018344475.1 Xiuguozyma silvatica | reverse complement strand
CACATCGGTACCCTGGCAAAAAAAAAAGTGGGAGAAGAGCCCCACCCGATGCGATGTGCAGTCCTTCTTTTTTTAATATCTTTAGCCTCATCTCTGCTCCTGAAATCAAAGCCCCAAATCAGCTCCCCCAGTTCTTTGTCAGCCGAAAAGAAAGGACCGCAAAACCTATATAATTCCTCTCTTCTGCCCAGTCTCCACATCTAGGCGATGCAATTCTTGGACGACTCCCCAGAGGACGCCATCCTCTTTGGCCCCGCCCTCACGAGCCCCGTCCTGCCCCGGCTCAACCCCAACCCGCAATCTGCCAATCTCAATCCCCTTAACGACCAGCCGGCGCTCTCCGGCTCTGTAGCTCACCAGCAGCCGCCGATCCAGGCGGCAAGTGCCCGATCCGCTTCCTTTATGGCCGGTGCCACACCAATCGCCCTCCCGCAACTCCAGACCGCTGTCTCGCCGGCGCTCGCAGCCTCCGCAAGCAACCTCAATACCCCAACTTCTTCCACCGCAGGCGCAGCCGGTCCTGGCCCCGGCACCGCCACCGTCCCCGGCACCGCCACACACCACCGTCAACGTTCGTCCGCCACGTCGCTATCCTCCTCGCTCTTCGGCACAGCCACCCCGAGGGGAAGCGTCTCCAGCACAACGGCCACCTCGACCTTCCCTGACTCCAGCTACTACTTCTCCGGCTACAACTACAACTACAACTACAACTACCCCAACGAGCCTTCTACTCCCCCGGATTGCGCCTACGGCAGTAACATGCTCTGGTCGCCAAAGGGCTACGCGCAGGGATTCTCTCAGCAGGTTTCTCAGGCCCACTACTGCTCTGGATCTGGAGTCATCGATGACTCTATCTCCACTGCAGCTGCCAGGGCCCACTCCCGCAACCGCAGGCTCTACTCGTTCCCGCAGGCCGCTACCGAGATGCCCCGCTTCGACCCGAGCCTCACCGGGCTTGAGTCCCAGATGGAGCAGCTCAATATGGGAAGTGCCAGAACCAACGCTGCTCCTGCCAATGCTCATGCCATTAGTACCGGCAAGCGCCGCACCGTCAGATCGACCTCAGCCTCATCCGCACTCACCTCTCCCCTCACTGCCGGCAGGTCCGGTGCCATCAAGTCCGGTGCGGGCTCGATCGGCCTCATGGACACTGCCACTGACATTCTCAACCTCGCCAGAGACCAGTACGGCTGCCGGTACCTGCAGCGCCGAATCGACGAGGACTATGCCACCAACTTCCACCTCATCTTCAGTGCCGTCTACTCCCACGCCGCAGAGCTCATGGTGGAGCCGTTCGGCAACTACCTGATCCAGAAGCTGATATCCTCGGCCACCCCTGACGAGCTCAGCCTCCTGCTGATCAACTGCGGGCCTTCGCTCTATACGATCTCTATCAACCAGCACGGCACCCGCGCCTGCCAGAAGATGATCGACTGCCTCACTACCAAGTCCCAGCACCAGATGCTCGAGACGTACATGGCCCCGCACATCGTCGACCTCATCCAGGACCTCAACGGCAACCACGTTGTCCAGAAGTGTATCCAGAAGTTCCACGACGAGGACCTCCAGTTCCTCGTCGACCTGCTCTGTTCGAACATCCTTGCCATCTCGACGCACAAGCATGGCTGCTGCGTTTTGCAGAAGCTTATGAACAAGTGCACCCCGCAGCAGGTGAACGAGCTCGGCTGGCAGATCGTCACCAACTCGATCGTGCTCATCCAGGACCAGTTTGGCAATTACGTCATCCAGTACATGATCAGCCTCGAGTTGCCAGAACTCAACAAGGAGATCATCCGCATCATGCTCCCCTACCTGGTCGAGCTGTCCACCCAGAAGTTTTCATCGAACGTTGTCGAGAAGTGCCTCAAGATGCACACCTACCGGACCGGCCACCACGCGGCCGGACTTGGCAGCCGCAATGTCAACCCGATTCTCGACGAGCTGCTCCGACCACCCATTCTGGACGCACTGATCAAAGACCAGTACGGCAACTACGTCGTGCAGACCGCCATCGACGTCTCTCCCTTCGAGTACAAGCTGCGGTTTGCACTGGCCATCAAGCCTCTTCTGCCGATGATCAGGTTCGCCACGTTCGGAAAGCGAATCCAGAACAGGATCACGACCATCATCGAGGAGGCTCAACTTCAGGGACTCGCCCCAACCACTCCTCCCGCATCGGCAACGCCGGCCACGCCGACAGTGGCACTGTCGTCGGCCTCGCCATCCTCATCATCATATTCTTCCTCGCAGCAGCAGCAGCAGCAGCAGCAACAGCTCATGCCTGCCATTGACTTTTCGCGGTCGTTCAACGACCACTACATGTAATAGTGTTTCATTGGTGTCTGTCTTTTTGTTTGTTTCACATGGTTTGTCTATATAATGGATTGTGTTATTTGGGTACAAAGGTAGCTCTCTCTATAGGGGTCAGGAATCGGCCTACATCTGGCGCTTAGCACGCTGCCAAGCGTTCTGCTTCTTGCGGCGCTTGCCAGTGCTCTCCGCGTTGATGTCTCTGGAGTTTTCGAACATCGACCAGTCCTCTCCCATGAACTCGTTTCTGAGGCGCTTCTTGCGGTCCTTGGAGGACTCCTTGCTCTTGGACTGCGGCAGACGCACAAAGTTCTCCTCTTCGTACCTCTGGATTTCGGCCTCCTTCTCGATCTGCTTCTTCGACTTCATGTCGCGGCCATGGTCGGTGATCGTAGTGCCGATCGAGCCCTCGACGGCAGGAGCGTCTCCCACCTCCTGCAGGAACTCGTCCATACTCTGGAGGTTGCGCTGTCTCTTCTCCTTTGGCTGGGCAGCATCTGGCGGCAGAGCGGCAGAGATACGTGGTGGCTTATACTTGCCGACAGCACCGGATCTCCTGGACTCTCTGGCGGCCCTGGACTTCTTGAGCACGGCGGAGGCGTCTGGACGGAAGTTGAGTCCCTCCTCTTCATCGTCAGAGGAGGAGCCCTCGTCGTCGTCCTCGTCGTCCTCGCCGTTAGCATGACGCTCTTCAACGTCCTTCTGCTCCTTCTCACGGCGTCTGTAGGAGTCCATGAGCTTGTCGAGCTGGTAGTTGAGCTTCTTCTCGAGCGGCTTGACACCTTTGTCGAGGGTGAGCCTGTGAAGCACGGAGGTGGCCACGGCCCGCTGGTGGGCAGCGTCCTCGGTGACGTCTTTCTTATAGTTCATATCCTGGATGCGGGTGCCGACAATAAGAGCCAGTGAGTTCAGATAGCCGAGTAGCGACGAGTTCTTGAGCGAAAGCAGAGACATTCCTTCAATTCTTGAAGATTCACCAGACTCGTTAGAAGAGGACGATTCCGATTGGAGGTCGGCCACAAGGGCAGGGACCTCGGCAGAATCGATCGTCTCGATCAGAGAATCAACGGATTTCGTAGTACTCTTGACAGATGCCAGAATAGTGTCGAGGAGTTTGTCAACAGACTGGGCGGACATCGGGTTGGTTACTTAGAATAGAGAAAAGTGATAGCTGACTGACTAGTCTGAAAAAGTTCAAAAAAAAAAAAAAAGTTTGAGATCGCTGCAGCACCGCCTTGAAAATTATTCCAAAAAAAAAAAAAAGAAAGAAAAAAAAGTTGAAAAAAAATTCAAAAAAAAATTTTTTTTTCTGCGGTACAGAATAGATCAGTGGTTTAAGGTGATAAGATGCCACAGAACGACTACATTGACCAATTCATCAAGGAGCACGGCCGCAGACTTGACTATGAGGAGCGCAAGAGAAAGAAGGAGGCACGTGAGTCACACAAGATTGCCAAGGATGCCCACAATCTGAAGGGATGGAGAGGAAAGATGTTTGCCAAGAAGCGGTACTCGGAGAAGGTGGCCATGAAGAAGAAGATCAAGGCTCACCAGGAGAGCAAGCTGAAGGGCCCATCGAAGCCTAAGGAGGATGGCGAGGCTCTGCCTACGTACCTTCTGGACAGAGAGCAGCAGAACACGGCCAAGGCGATCTCCTCATCGATCAAGCAGAAGCGTATGGAGAAGGCTGCCAAGTACTCGGTGCCGCTGCCAAAGGTGCGCGGTATCTCTGAGGAGGAGGCATTCAAGGTGGTCAAGACGGGAAAGTCGAAGAGCAAGTCGTGGAAGCGTATGATTACGAAGCACACATTTGTTGGCGAAGGATTCACGCGGAGACCCGTCAAGATGGAGCGGATCATCAGACCTTCGGCGCTTAGACAGAAGAAGGCCAACGTGACGCACCCTGAATTGAAGGTGACAGTGCTGTTGCCGATCCTGGCCGTCAAGAAGAACCCACAGTCCCCGCTGTACACGCAGCTGGGTGTCCTCACGAAGGGAACCATCATTGAGGTGAACGTGAGTGAACTGGGCCTGGTGACGGCCGGCGGCAAGGTCGTCTGGGGTAAGTACGCCCAGATCACGAACGAGCCAGACAGAGACGGTGTTGTCAACGCCGTGCTGCTTGTGTAACATGGAATGAGTATATATATAGCATAATTTTACTAGATTGAGCGAGGAGAGTGTAGGGCCCTCGAGGGATTGATTGGGCTCTACCCGACCTAGATGACCTAGGCAACCGTGGAGTTTGACCATACGCCACACCACTGGCGCAGTATGGCTACGCTAGCTACGGCCTCATAATTGATGCTGATGACATGGACGGTCCGGTCCCTCTTCAGCATCCTCCATTGTTCCTATATATGTGTGGGACACTAGTCCCGTGGACCTATGAAGGTGGTGGCGACGGGTGGCGTTAGTAGTGTTCGAGGAGACTATCGGAGAATACTTAGAGAGATGAGAGGAAGAAAAAGTGATGATAAGAGGGGAGAGATTTGAGGAGAGTCGGGGCGCTTAAATAGTTGTCTGGATGGATTAGTCCTTTCTGAGACTGCCAAAAAGAGGCCATTTTAGGAGACAATCCGTAAAAATATTGAGAGTAAGCGCCAGACCTAGTGTTGGAGAGGGGTGGTAGATTGTACAATATATGGTAAAATCAAGCCAGATAAGAGCGTTCAATGGACTCTAGAGCTTAGAAATAGCAACATATAGCAACTGCCATCCCGGCATTCCATCTTCAGACCTCACGCGAGCACCGAGCAGCCTCTCAGGCAGCAGGTCAGGCCAGATACACGGGTCAAAGCAGGTAACTGCCAATGAACCTCCGGAACTGGCCAAGCACGAGACAATCAGTACGAATGGACCGTCAGTGAGCCGTATGGACCAGCACAGGTGACTCGGGTGGCCGAGGCCATCGCCACACCGGGCGCCTTCCTAATCGGGCAACTGATAAGGCTGACTCTTCGAGGAGGCCCGTTTAAAGGCGAGGAGAGGCCTCGAAATCTGCCCGCCTAATCTCAGCTGAATTTCCCCCACTAGGTTGCTCCTTACTGATACCAACCAAACCAATAAATACCCCCTATCCCTCGCTATGAGACTCACCACGCTGGCCCTCGCCACCACTGCATGCGCCCTCGGCATCGACTGGGCCGAACTCGGCCAGGAAGTGCTCTCCCTCGACCCGTTCCGTGCTGCCAAGAAGCATCCAATTGAGCCTCTGCCAGAGGTCAACTCCGAGGCCCTGCAGGCGCTCATCACCGAGGATGCCCTCAGAGCCCGCGCAGAGGACCTCTACGCAATCGCCGGCACGTCAAACAAGACGTTCGGTCACCCGACCCGTGTCATCGGCTCCAAGGGCCACTGGAAGACCATCGGCTACATTAAGCGCGAGCTCAAGAAGCTCCATGGCTACTACCACGTCAAGGTCCAGCCGTTCCACGCTTTCTACGGCGATGTCTTCAGCTACAACGCCACGATCGATGGCGTCACCCCAAAGTCCCTCGGACCAATGGACATGAGCCCGGAGACTCCAGACAAGCTCCCCGTTACTGGTCCACTTCTCTACGTGCCAAACGGCGGCTGCTCTCTGGCAGACTTCCCTGCTCCAGCGGACGCCGACGATGGCGCAATCTACCTCATCCAGCGTGGTACCTGCGCCTTCGGTGACAAGGCCATCAACGCTGCCGCTGCCGGTGGAAAGGCCGCCATAATCTACAACAACGAGGCCGGCGCCGTCCGTGGCACTCTGGGAGTTCCTCCTAAGGGCACAGCCGTTGCCCCCTCAGTCGCTCTCGAGAAGTGGGAAGCAGAGAAGTACGTTGCCCAGCTGCAGGCCGGCAAGAACTTCACCGCTTCCGTCGCCGTCGACTCGTTCGTCGGAATCGTCAAGACCGTCAACGTCATCGCAGACACTGCCGAAGGTGACCCTGACAACATCGTCATGCTCGGCGCCCACTCCGACAGCGTCGCAGCCGGCCCGGGTATCAACGACGACGGCTCCGGCACGATCTCGCTGCTCGAGGTCGCCAAGCAGCTCACCAACTTCAAGGTCAACAACAAGGTCCGCTTCGCCTGGTGGGCCGCCGAAGAGGAGGGACTGCTCGGCTCCAATCACTACGCCGAGACCCTGCCATACTACGAGAATATGAAGGTCAGACTCTTCATGGACTATGACATGATGGCCTCGCCTAACTACGAGTACGAGGTCTATGACGCCAACAACGTCGACAACCCTAAGGGATCCGAGGAGCTCAAGAACCTCTACATCGACTACTACACCGACAACGGCCTCAACTACACCCTCATTCCGTTCGACGGCCGCTCCGACTACGTTGGCTTCATCGAGCACAACATCCCTGGCGGCGGTATCGCTGCCGGCGCAGAGAAGAAGAACGTCTTCAACGGCGGTGTCCTCGACAAGTGCTACCATCAGTACTGCGACAACCTCGACAACCTTGCGTACGACGCCTTCATGGTCAACACCAAGCTGATTGCCCACTCCGTTGCCACCTATGCCCAGTCTTTCGAGGGCTTCCCAGAGCGTGAGCCATTCAACGAGACTGTCGATGCCACTGCCTCCGTCCAGGCCACTTCCAACCCCCTCTTCACCTACAGAGGCTCCCACCAGATCATCTAAACTCTATATACACCGAATGTAATCTCTCTCTATATATATGCACGTTATTTATTCTATTTTCCCTGCTGGTCCAGGTACCGGTCCATCGTGTACATCCGGTACTCCTTGCCAAGCTTCTCGTCTTCGCGCCGTTGCTGCTTCTCCTGCTCCTTCTTGTCAGCAGCCTCCGTATCGAGCCTGTACTTCTTGAAGTCGATCATCTCAGAGTGTTTCAGACGGCCGGACGTCGACCGTCTCGGAATCTCTGAAGAGACGACCGGGTCCGAGAACGTGACCGTCGGCTTGATTTCTGGGGCCAGGTAACTGTCGATTTTTGGAGGAAGCGTTTTGATGGTGACCATCGAGTCACGCTGGGAGGCCGCCCCTGAAGTTGCAGGCAGCGGCGGCAGCGGCGCAGACGCCTTGTCGTACGGCGAGTCGATTGGCGACGGAGACGTTGATGAGTAGTCGCTGAGGTGTGTCTGGATCTTGAGCTGCGTCGCCGTCGGCAACGATGGGTCGTCATCCAATGCAGAAGGTTGTGGCGGCGGTGACGGCTGCAGAGGCGGCGGTGGGCGACGACGAATATGATGGCTTTTGTCGCTACCATGACCGCCACTGTAGATGTTGACCATCGGCGCCTCGTTGGTGCTGCTATCAGCGCTGCTTTTGTGATTATGTGCGTTCTTGAGCGTGCTGTGATTAGAGTTGATTGGCAACGACAGCGCGGAGCTTCCAACAAGCTTCGGAGACATTACGTCCGGGCTGGAGTCGATCTCGTCTTCTCCGGTGCCCGAGTCTGAAGACAGAGACGACTCTGTGTTGGCCGTCGTGGGCATGCTTCTCTGGGAGCCCGAAGAGGTCATGGTGAAGAGCTTGGCGAATGGACCCTTGAGGCGGGTCGTCCCCTTGAAGGCAGGGCTGACAGTGGGGCTGGCAGTGGGGCTGTTAAGTGGGGTCTCTATGGTCATCAGTGCGTCGTTCAAGAAGTCTGTGGACTGAGAGTTTGTGAGGAGGTGGTCCGGGCGCGGCGAGCCCTGCGGAGCGAAGCGGTCGTTGAAGTGCACAAAGGAGTGGTAGGTTGACTTGTCGACGAACTGCTTGAAGAGCTTGTGCTGCTTGAGCTGCTTCATGGCGATGCGTTGGGAGGGGTCCTTGAGGAGGAGCCTCCCGAGGAGGTCGTTGTAGTTATTGTAGTAGGAAAGAAGATCGCTCTTTGGGTGCAAGCCCTGACCTGTGAGGCGGGTCATGAGGTAGACGTCGTCGAATGGCTCAGGGAGCGGGACGGTCTGCTCGACGACGTCGTTGAATAGCCTGAACTCGTTCTCGTCGTAGAAGGGGAACTTCTGGAAGAGGAGGTAGTAGAGGGAGATGCCGAGTGCCCAGAGATCGACCTCGAAGTAGGAGGAAGAGAACGAGGAGGAAGGGGCCTTGCGCTTGATGGAGAGCAGGAAACGGTCCATCCTGGAAGACTTGGCGGCTGCAGCGGACTCTCTGTCTGCCTCGTTGCAGCAGATCTCGGGAGGCAAGAACAGCGGCGTGCCGACGAGCTTCTTGAAGATCTCAAAGTCGTCCGCGACCGGGTCATGAGTGAGCTGGTAGCAGGTGCCAAAGTCGGAGATCTTGACGGTTCCGTCGGCAGAGACGAGGAGGTTGGACGGCTTGATGTCTCTGTGGACGATGCCCTGCAAGTGGAGGAAGTCTAGCCCCGAGACGACGTCGCAGAGCTTCGACTGGATGTTGAGCACCATGTCATCGGAGTGCGCACCGAGCACGAGGTTGCGCTGCGTGAGCTCGCCCATCGCGCAGTACTCCATGATGAAGTAGATGCGGCCGTGGTCCTCGTTCCTGATGATCGAGTAGAGCTGGATCAGGTTGGGGTGGCTGTAGCGGGAGATGGAATTGATGACCTTGAGTTCGGAACGGATCTTGCTGAGGTTGCCGACGGCCGAGACGTTCAGCGTCGGCTTCTCTAGGCTGCGCGTGTTGACGATCTTGACGGCGTAGCGTTCTGGCTGATCCAATGGTACATTTGGCGGTGATTCAGGGGTGCCGGTGGCCCTGGCGGGTGTTAGGGGCCCGCCGGCGCCCGGATTATGTCGCACGGGCGTCGATACGAGCAGGACCTTGCCGAACTTGCCGTGCCCGAGGCTTCGAAGCGTGCGGAACTCGCTCAGATGGAACTCTTGCATCCCGGCAGGGTCTTGTCTAGGGGTCTAAAAAAAGGGGGAGGGAGGAAGAATGGGAGGAAGGAAGAATGCAGGGGAGGAAGGAAGAATGAAGGGGAGGGACGAAGAATGAAGGGGAGTGGGAAACATGGACGAGGAACCACTCTAAATGAGCGTATCATAACGAGACGGCTAGTTCTGCAAGCTCGAAGTTCCTACGGGCGTCTTCCAGGGCTCCACCTACACAGTGTACCTCCCCTGCTTATCGCGCCTGACGCAGTCCCTGTAGACCGGGTTCAGCCAGCAGGGGCCGGGAGAAGAGGGGGAAGGAGAAGGGAAACCACTACAGCAATCGTATGAAAATGAAGCTAGAGGTGGGTAGACTGGAGTGAGAGATATATCCCATAACTCCACCATAACTCAACCATAACTCCACCATAACTCCACCACCATAACTACCCATAACTCCACCATAACTTTCTCCATCCACGCGTCTCGCTGCCCCTCGCTGCCCCTCGCTGCCCGTTGCCCAATCGGGCATTACCAAGAATTATTGCCAAGTATTTCCGCCGCCCTATATATAGGCGGGTCCAGGCCCCTGAAAAATCTTCCCTCTTTCTCCAGCCAGAAGATCGGCCTCTAGCGGACATGGCTCTTGCCTTTTACCAGAGCCATCCGGGGGCCGTCTTTGCCAATGGCACGCAACTATTTTTTGGACTCTCATTAGCCGGCTGCACTCGTTAGAGGCGGTGACTGGCAGTAGCGATGGAGGACAGGTAGGCAACTAGAGCCAGCTGTAGGCAACTAGAGCCAGCTGGCTGGCTGGCTGGCTGGCTGGCTATCCGGCTATCTATCTGTCTATCCATCTATCCCCTCCTTATATACACTGTCGCCAGTCCATGGTTGTAGAACGAACGACATACACTCCTGGCGGACTGCAGCATGTCAAACTATTCAACGTTACCATTCATTATTCCTCCCTGCCTATTTATTACTCCCACATTTCCCACATTATTACACTCTTCCCCC
>JADIOY010000298.1:0-10287 GCA_018344475.1 Xiuguozyma silvatica | reverse complement strand
GAGGGACTTCTGAAAATTTGGCACGGAAAACCTGCAGGGGGCCGTTAGCTTTTGATCAACTACGGAGATTACTGCCCCCTATGGATCGATCGTAGAGGCAAGTCCTACTGGGTTGTGAGTATGTGGGTTTTTTTTTTTAGGAAGTAGGTGGTAAAAAAATTTCATGCCGGCCGCCGTTGCCTGCCAGCCTGGAGCGCACTTTGCCTCGCCGGGCGCACTTTGCCTGGCGCACGGCGCGCGGCGCGCGGCGCGCACGCACCTTCCTGTGGTGGTGGAGAGACCCGCTGCCGCTTTTGGATTTGGTCGGGAGGATTTTTTTTTTTTACGGAAGATACACACCCCCAGCCGCTAGTCGGAGTGGGCTCAGGTGCATCAGGCGAGCTGTGTGGTAGACCACCAGACTGCGGGCCTACAGCGTTGGTAGAGAGCGCAGAAAGTGTAGAAGGTGTAGACAATAGATTATAGAACACAGGTATGTCAAGAACAATCGGCACGACGGCGTCAGCGTGGCAAAGCCGGGCCAGCTACCCTGTCTCGAAGATAAGGGCAGATCTGGGAGGTGAAAAATGGGTGTGTAGTCCGAGTCACAGTGAGTGGAATGTGCGGGAGTGGCAGCGCGCAGCGCGATAGAAGGTCAGGTAGTGTCAATACTAGCAGCAGCGTGTGGTAGTGCGGCGAACAACTGGCCTACAGGGAAAGTGGGGAGTCCGGGGGAGAGTAAAGGTGGGGCAGTGGGAGGGGAGGAGGGCTGGCCCCGCCGCAGGGGCCAAGCTGCGCCATATACCAACCGGGCAGCATGGCTCTGCCGGTACCGGTAATAGTCCGCGTGCTGTGGTGCGCGGAGTGCAGGCAACTTGTGCCTGTGGGCGCGCTCTCGGGTGTGTTCTTCGGTGGGGCCTTGACCCCCTGCCCCCCCTCCTACAGCCCCGGTACAGCCCCGGTACAGGGTGCATTCAATTTCCTGGGATCGTCGACTTGCATAAATCAGCCGGCGTCGAACCTCGTACTCAAGTCACACGCACTCCGTTCCTCATATTCCTCCGATCTTTCCTCTCCCTCGCTCTTTTCTAAGCTACCAGCTCACTGCTAAGAGCTCTTTTTATAGATGGACGGAACACAGCCGCCACCAGTCTATGCGACCCGTGGTCCTCCGGTGGCACTCTCGCTGTTCAACCTCCCCTCCCGGCACACCTCTGACTCTGCGGTCCGCCAGCTGCTCGTCCGGGTGCTTGGACGAGAACCGCCGGTTCAAATCCAGATCTACAAGACCCCTGACAGCCCCGTCTGTTGGTGCACCCTCCAAGTCGGGGACTACCAGGATGCCACTACGCTCGTCGCCGGCCTCAACGGCTACATCTTCCAAGGGCAGCAGCTCCAGTGCATCCCACAGCAGCAGCAGATCCCTCCGCCGCTCTCTGTAGGCTCACCGCAGAGTGCTACTGGCGTGAGTCCTGTCGGTGCTGTCGGCGCTGTCGCCGGGCAACCATCGCCTGGACATGTCGCCGTCCCACCTGGTCAGCCAGTTCCCGGGCAGACCGTCTTCTGGGGAGACCAGTACATGATGTACATGCCCTACCCATACATGCCCTACTACTACCCGGTGCCACCATCGCCGATGAGTCCAGGCAGGGGTGCACCACACCACGACAAGGACGGCCGTCGCCGGCGGAGGAGAAGCACTAACAGCGGTGCTGCCAGCAGCGGCACCTCCAGGGCTGCTGACGGTGCTGCTGGATGCAGCGGTGGCAGCGCTATCCCGCAGGCGGGTAGCACTACCGACCATGGTGGCCGCCACAGCATCGCTTCCACGGACAGTGGCATCACAGGCAGCCTCGGGGCGCTCGACCTCGAGGACGACGACGACGGTGTGCCCGAGATCGACGATGCCACCCAGACGACCGAACAGCTCGCCGTCTTCGACCCGAAGCGACACGTCGACCCGAAGCGGCTGTTTGTCGGCAATATTCCGTTCGACTCCACCTTTGAGAGTCTGTGGGACTTCCTGAGGGGCACAGAGGGTGTCACCGAAGGTTGCACCGCTACTGGAGGTGATGACGATGCTGTCCAACCAAAAACTGAACCCGACCTCGAGACTGAGACCGAGACCGACCTCGAGACCAAGGCCGAGACCGAGACTAAGGCCGAGACCGAGACCGAGACCGAGACCTTGCCACTGCATAGCCTGCTCATGCAGCGCCAACTCAACGGTAACTTCAAGGGCTTTGCCATCGGGTTCACTGGATCCGAAGAGGACTCTGTGCTGCTCATCAAGCAGTTCAATGGTGTCCCCTTCGAAGGCCGCGAGCTGATTGTCCGCTTCGACAAGCTGCCGCGCCAGATCATGAAGAGTCACGAGGTTAAAAAGCGGAAGAAGGAGCTCGAGAAGGCACGGAGAGACAGTGCCACCACCTCGCAAGCTTCGCCGTCTTCTGCTACTTCGACACCGATTGCCAATACGGACGACCCGAAGAGTATCGGAGCCGAAACTACTACTACTACACCCACCTCAACCACAACCACCACCACAGCTGGAACGGCCACCGCGGCCGCAGCCAAGTTTGCAGAGACTTTCGAGCCTGCAGCTAAGCATAATGACACTGAACGGGGGTCTGGGTCTGCCTGAGACTAAAGGACCCGGGGAATCTATAAAGAGAGATCGTCCTAGTACAATCTATACACATTAATACTACCTGAAAATTCTTCCAGTCTGTAGCTGACACGTCGGGGAGCACCTGAGCAGCTACCTGACAACGGGGAGGTGCTCCTCTCCCTGACGCACGCGGAGTGAGCGAGCGTGCGAAATATTTCCGGGATTTCAAATCCTGATTAGGCGGGCGGTTCCAACCTCCTGCTTGGTTGACGCACGATCGGTCGTAAACTGTTTTAAGGCGGCGGCCCTTTTGGCCGGTCCCGAGTATTATCTATCTATCCTGTCTTGTTTCTATATACAACACCTTAAATATTCATCCGAAGACACACTCTCTCAGACGAGCCGCTGGTACTGGATGCCTTGGCCAGCGTCTGAACCTGGGCTCGACTGGTTGCTGCCCTCCGGTCCCAGGTTGAGGAATCTCTCGGTTGCTGTTGGCACCAGCTCCAGCACAACTTTCTCCCGGTCCTCTCTAAATAGTTTTGTCAGCCCAATGTCGTTAACAATCTCTCTATCTCCATACTTCACTGTGAAGGCGCGCCGGCCCACTATTCCGAAGGCTGTCTTGCTGTTGGTAACCAGCTCCAGCAGCGTTGGAGGTGCGTTGTTGTGACCCGAGTAGACAAACTTGAGCTCTCTGTCGTTGTACTTGATGATAACAGACGTTATCTTGCGCGTGTTAGTCATCACCGGCGGTGGAACCGCTTCGAAGTGGCCCAGCGGAGCAAACGGCATCTTTATATGTGTCTGTTGCAACTGCTGGTGCAGCTTGGACTCCTTGGACAGAAGTGGGTAGTCTCTCAGGACGACTCCCTTGAAAATATCCGCCAGTGGTAGCAGCATGGCGTCGAATCCAAAGTCCTTGATGCAGCCTCCAATGAGTTTCTTGAACAGCTGCGCGGACATGTACTCACTCAGTTGTGCCACCTCGGTCGATGTTGGGTCCAGGTTCCGCACGATCAGTGACAGCGTCAAATCCGACTTTAGGCGCGGCTTTAAGTATGCGCACGAGTCCAGTGACAGGTGGTCAAACCACTTCTGCAACGTGTACAAAACGGCCGCGCTGACACAGCTCGAACCCAACTCTTCCAAAAGCTCGTAGTTTTTGCTGTTGGTCGTGCCCATCAGCCCAACAGAGTCGCTGCCAACGCCTTGGCCAGATATTTCGTAGCAGGCACGTGACCTCTTGATCAGCTGCAGGATCTTCTGACTCTCCGTGCTGTATCCCGGGTTCAGGTGCAGCTTCCGGATCGACGGTAGTCTGTCCTGGTCGTGTATCACGGGTGCAATGAGCGAATTTATCGCGAGCCTAGGGTCGTCCCTACCAGACCTCGCCACGGCCGAGTCCTTGTGGGTATTGCCTGTTCTCGCCGAGGTTCCTGCGCTGGTACTGCTCTCTCGTGCATGAGACGACGGAGAAAGAGATCCCATCCGGCTACCCACGCTTGTGTCGTTGTCATCGCTCGAGCTTCCATTGTAGTCTATCATTGAGCTCATGAACTGGTTGTCAGCCGGCTCCTCGTCCTTCCCCACTTCCTTCTTCTGCAGCCTCTGGCGCTTCTTCGCTTGCAGCTCGAGCCTAGTGGCGAGACGTTTCTGGGACCGCTTCCGGTTTCTTCGCACACTCTGTATGGCCAAACGGACCAACTTATCAAAGTCTGGAAGCGTCTCTTCTGGGAAGTTGAACTCGTTCATCAGCTTGGCGGCGCACGCGGATATTTCGTCGTCCTGCTCCGATGCCTTCTTATCCGATAGAGACAGGAGCTCAACGAGGTTCAATCGGCGAGCGCTGAATCGTTTCCATCTCGCCTCGTCCAAGAAGTTCAGCCGCTCTCTGATCGACTTCGTCGAGCTCAGTGTGTGGTATTCTCGTTCCCCGCTCATCTATTATACTCTCTATATCCCCCTATTCTCGTCCTTTACTTCAGGAGTGGAGTCATCCAGGGTGATCTAAAAGTAGTCATCCTCCCCGCGAATTTTTTTTTCCGGTATTGAGACAGTTTTTCGCGGAGAAAAAAAATGTGGGAGATCGTTTCTTTTCCCTGTCCTCTTTTGGGCATGCCGGATGCGTCAGAATGGGTGAGGCGAACCCTCTACGCGCTAAAAAAATAAACCCCCGGCAGGATGACTCCAGGCACCCCCGCACTCTTGCTCTTCCTACTCCGGTGTGCACTAGCGAATTAGTCACGATAAACGCAACGACACATAATGCGGTGGAAATCGGCTACGCCTCTGTTGGGTTTGGTTCAACATGTTGGGCAGACTTACGGCAAGCTCTTAATCAGCGACAGATTCGCAGACTCCGGGCCCATCTGCGATGAGGTCCACTATCTGCGATGCCACCTGCAAGCCAAAGAATCCTACGAAACGTTTTGCACCTCCGAGCTGTGCCGGTGCTACTACGTGCACCAGCTGATCGAGAAGTGCCTGCCCTTCTGCGAGAAGGTCGACAACGACACCCTGCACAGGGTCTACTCGGGATACTGCCTCCATCTGGAGATGTTCGACGTGTGGAGAGAGCCGGACTCGCTTCCAGTAGAACTGCAGCCAGATGCCATCAGATACAACGAAACATACGACTCAATGTCGCTCGCACTGGAGAGGGACCACTCGATCCGGCAAAAGACGAGCTGGTTTGGGAGGTTTGGCCACCCAATGGGTGAACCTACAACTACGAGGCCCTCATCAGTAGGCGACTCTGTAGGCAGCGATGGCCACCCAAGGATGGCTCAGAAAATCCCACACTTCCTGCGCGAGTACCATAACTGCTCTTCACGGTACTGTATTCCATTCCTCCTTCTCTTGGTCAACCTCTTACTCTGTATTCTCGTCTAGCAAAAAAAAAACGTATATGTCATCTTAGAGCCAGGCCGGCTAGCTAGCTAGCTTCCTCTTTTTCCACTGTGGATCCGCCCGATCGGGTGCCACTCTGAAAAAAAAAAAAAAAACAGAGAGCGCGCAAAAAAAAAACCTGGTTGAGGCACACCGCTCTAAAGAAGCAAGCCCAATTTTGAAGCCTCACCCCGATCATCGACACTTTTCTTTATGGCGAACTCAGAGGAAGGCCGTCAGGGGTCGAATGGTTCCTCAGACAACATCATACTTCCTCCATTTTCTAGCCTTGCACAGTCCGTACAGCTACCGCCGCCCCAGATCCCAGCACAGGTCTCGTACCTGCCAAATCGATATGATGCCACAGTAGTGAACGGGTTCGGAGTTGGCTCACAGCAGGCCCTTCCGCAGGCCTCACCGCTGGTAATTGGAACCCAGCAATGGTACCAGGGCCAACTTCCTCAGGTGCCTGTTGCTTCGGAGATCACTGCCACTACAGCGGCTCCGCAGGTTTTAACCGTGCCGCCTCAGGTCTCTTCCGATTCCACTTTAGCCGCTAATGGCTCCCAGGTGCCACCGGTTTCGCAGGCTCCGCAGACGTTACAGGAATCTTTGGGCCAGACAGCCACCAACATTGAGTCTAGTTCTGCTGCTACCGCTTCCGGCTCCAGCTTTACCCCTGCCACAAAGTTCATCCCGTACAAGACCAAGTCGGCCTCTGATGGTCAGGCTGACGGTCAGGCTGACAGCCATGTTTCTGGAAACAGCGGTCATGATGTGCCTGCTGCAAAGCGTCACAAGGGGCCTGGTATCACTAATTGTGACACTGGTATCGCTTCTATCCACTCTGCGCTGCCTGTCACTGCACATACCCCAGTTACTCCAGTGACCCCTCCAGAGGAGATGCTGCACACGACCCGGTTCTACAAGTACTTCACCGGCGCCAAAAACGGCGGTTCCAACAACCTTCCTGGGTTCAACTACGGCAAGGGCGTTCACCACTATAATCCATTCATCTTCCCTCAGAATAAGTCGCGCGTCAGCGCCCCGATTGACTTCATACCGCACAGCCGCACTGGCAAGTATGAAACCGGTCCGATTTCGACGCAGGCTCCAGAAAAGATCCCCACCTTGTTCCCCTCGATCAAGGAGTACAGCGATCCACTCAAGTATATAGAGAGTGTGAGGTGGATTGGTGAGAAGTACGGTGCCGTCAAGATCGTGCCCCCACCAGAGTGCGCTCCGCAGTTCTCTGCGAACCTCGATGTCCTTTGGTTCAAGACCCGTCGCCAGTTGTGGAACTCGCCGGTGAACGACCTGAACGCCAGGCTCGCGTTCCATGAAAAGTTGCTCAAAGTTCTGCCTCGCAAGCTCGTCATGAGCAAGCTGCCCTCTATTGACAAACGGCCGATCGATCTGTACAGACTGCACCGGCTCGTCACGATCAAGGGTGGCTTCGAAAGGTGCTGTTCGGAGAAGATGTGGGCACAGGTCGGAAGAGAGCTCGGATTCTACGGAAAGATTACATTTTCGCTGAGTTCTTCTATCAAGAGTGCATACCAACGGTACTTGCTCCCAATTGACCTTTCTGAGAAGCAAACGTTGCAGTTCAAGTCACCCGAGGTTATTAAACGTCAGCCAGCTCTCTCTCCAGATCCTGTTCCGCGAATCAGTGGGGCTGCTCCATCGGTCCGCCGTCCGCTGAAGAAGCTTCACGAGGACGGTTTCAACGGCTACTTTGACCAGGCCACAACGCAGAAGCCAGATGTCACCGTCAACAGTGAGGTTACCTTACCTGCCTACGACTTCGCCAACTGGCACCACAGTCCTGATGTGGAAGATGTTTCTCCATACGAGACACGGATCTCTCCGTTGTACAACATCAAGCAGTGCAAGGAGAAGAGTCAAGTCTTGAAGAAGGCCTTCTTGGAGCAGTTCTCTGTTGACCCTCAGGATCCTCGCTATGACGACCCTTCCTTCTTGGAGCACGCCTTCTGGTTCATCTTTAACGACCCAGAGAACATGTTCGAAACGGAGGCTGCCGTCAAGACGAGTACAAAGATTCACCCTTCCGGTTTCGACACAAAGCCTGGTAGAGATCCTACATGTGCTCTCGACCCCTGGAACCTCAACAACCTGCCCGTGTGTAAAGACTCGTTGCTTCAGTTCCTTGATACTGAGGTCGAGTCCGTTGTTCAGCCGTCTCTTTCTCTTGGAATGTTCTTCGGTGTTCAAGGTTGGAACTGCGAGGACCACTGGTTATCTGCTGCTGACTATCAGCACATGGGTGACCCACGTATTTGGTACTTCATTGCCCCTGAAGATCACGAGAAATTTGAGAAGCTTCTGAAGTATCACTTTGAGCTCAGAGATAAGGAAGATGCATACTTGTCTGACGCCTACAAACAGTTCTTCGAGAAGGTGGAGAGCGTCGAAATATACAACGTGACTCTTGAGAACAGGGTTCTCGCAGACGAGCACGATGAAAGAGTTAAGTTAAAGGATGGTCAGTTCAGAAAATTCCAGTCTCCTAGAACTAGGCTGCCGTTCCGTCACTGGAATGATGATATCTTCCTGTCTCCGCAGTATCTTCGGCAGAACGGAATCCGGGTTTATTCCTGTGTTCAAGAACCTGGGGAGTTCATCGTTCGCTTCCCGAAATCGTTTGCCTCCAACATCTCTCTTGGAACTAGTGTCAGTGAAAGTGTCAATTTTGCCACCCCAAGCTGGCTTTCTTACTCCCAGGCGGCTCTGAGGTGGTTACAGATGCAGATGATTATCCCTGCCTTCTCTAACTTCAGGCTTTTGACCAACATTGCCAGGAAGTGTGATGATAGGAAAACTCTTGCTGCTTTAAAGCCAGTCTTGGAAGCTGCTGTCGACAGAGAGTTGAGTCTGCGCACCACTGTGCGTTCGAAGAGCACTTCTGTCGGCGAGACCACCAAGATACCTTTCGACTGGCAGCAGGACGAACTTCACTTCACTGATAGTAGTTTGGCAGACACGTATCCATCCTTTGTTTTGTTGACGGACAAGTCGGACAAAACAAAGCAGTTCACTATGTGCATGCCGGACTTTATCAACAACTTTGACTTTGAAGATGAGGCCACCAAACCATTCAAAGCACACCTGGTTACCTATCTGACGGATGATGGCCTGAGAGCTTTGTGCAAGTCGCTTGACTCACGATTGGTCACACCTGAGGACTGGCTTTCCTCTTACAAATCGGCCATTGACGGATACGATAAGCCGTCCATCAAGATTGTTTCCCGCCTTGTGGCAGATGCCGAACCTGTCTTTGTTGGCAAGGAGACTGATCATTCCACCGAGGCATACATCTGCTACAAGAATGCCAAGGAACAGATTCGGGCCACCAAGCAGTGGGCTGAGCGTGCCAACGTGTTCCTTCAGTTTAACGTCACTTCTCGCATGCGGCAACGGAATGCAGGTGACGATGCTGAGGACAGCTACGAACTGTGGAGCAACGTCGAAGACCTTGATGGTCTGCTGAAAGAGATTCCTTCCCTTTCCGTCTCGACTCCTGAAATAGACCAACTGATCGCACTCGCCGACGAGATCAACAACTTCAACAACCAGGTCAGTGACCTGCTTCATAAAAGCAAGACTTCCGGCACGACCGCTGAACTGAAGAATCTGCACCTTGTGGGCCAGAGTTTCGGCGTCAAGTTGGACTCGTTCTTCCTCATTGACAGAATCGTCAAGAGGGACAAGTGGCAGCTGAAAGTGGACCGCGCCTTCCAGAGACGTCAGCAGCCTAAGGAGAGGATTGCTGAGCTTGTCGAAGAAGGTGAACGAGTTGGAACCTCGGAAGATAAAAGCCGAATCGACAGCATGAAAGTGCTCTTGAAAGAGGGCGAACAAGCGGAGGCTGACTATACGGAGTTTGTCAATGCCGACAAAGTGACGGTTGCACAGCAAAAGGATTTGCTGGACCGGGTGTCGAGGCTCCCTGTAGACTTGCGGCTGAAGCTGAAGCTCACCGAGAAGGCCAAGGAGCTTGAGAGCGCACGTGACTGGAAACACGATGGAGCCACACTGGACGAGCTTGTGCGCAAGCAGAAAGTTCTCGGACGTTACTCCGACACTGCAGATGAAGCCGCTGAGCTTGGCAGCGCCATCGAGAGCATTAGGTCAGTTTCAGGAAAAATCGATGCGGTCGACTGCGGTAAGGATCTACACATCTTTGGAGAGCCTGTGGACAACGACGACTACTGCCTCTGCATGCAGCATCATGAGGATGATGCGATGGTCGAGTGCGAGACTTGCAAAGAATGGTTCCACTTCCTGTGCCTGGGGCTAAAAGAGGGGGACGAAGAGCAGCGTGCAAAGCTGGAATCGATGGACAAGTACCTGTGCCCCGTGTGCGACGATGGCGGTGTCTTTGTTACTACAGGCTACCTTAAGTCGGCCATGCTGGAGAGACCTACCGTTGACTCGCTGGAGAAGGTTAGGCGGCAAGTGGAGCAGCTCCCAGTGAGAACGGCCGAGCTGGAGGAGTACGTCAAGTGGGTGGAGGCTGCCAAGAGATTCGGCGAGACGCTGGAATCCCAAGATGGAAATGCGGGGAAGAAGATACTCCGGTTCCGGCTGCGGCAGATCGGGGGCTGCAGCGTGCAATATGAGAAGCAGTGGAATGCACTCAAGAGTCAGTTGGGCTCCCCCCTGCCCGAGTTGGGCGGGGGTGGGGGTGAATTTTCCCGCCAGAGCGGAGAATCTTCAGGGGGTGAAAGTGCGGGGGAGGGGTCCGGCGCTTAAAGTGAGTAAAAATTTCACACTCAGCGTCC
>JADIOY010000297.1:0-10306 GCA_018344475.1 Xiuguozyma silvatica | reverse complement strand
TACCGGGTTGGTTCCAGCCTCGGTCTTAGCAAGCCCCCCCCCCCTCGCGTAGCCAGTTGGCGAGGAGGCTCTCGGCCCAGCGCTTGCAACTTCTGCCTGCTTCTGCGTCATCCTGACACCAGACCACCAAAACCAGCCTTGGAGAGCCGAGCCGGCGGGGCCGGCTGGGCCGGCGGGGGACCCGGCGCGCTCTGTCGTATTTTTTTTTTAAGCGCGCGCTTATGCATTAAAAAAATGCCTCCCCGCCAAAGTCTCCCGTAAACAGACCACTCCATCCACTCATTTAACCAGCCAAGATGCTCTCCAAGACCGCTGTCTCGTCCCTCGCTCTGGCTCTGTTCGCCTCCTCGGCTGCAGCCATGATGCCGCTTGAAGTCTACGGCAACCGTTTCATCCAGCCTTCCTCGACCACCAAGGGAGAAGGCACCGTCTTCTTCATCAAGGGTGTCGACTACCAGCCCGGCGGATCGTCGGACTACACTGACGACTCCGACTCTGACGTGCTGAGCGACAAGGAGGCCTGCCTCCGTGATGCCTACACTCTTCAGCAGTTGGGCGCCAACACGATTAGAATCTACACGGTCAACCCGTCCGTCAACCACGACGAGTGCATGTCGATCTTCGACGCTGCCGGCATCTACGTTCTGATCGACGTCAACTCGCCGCTCTCGAACCAGTCCCTCGACAGATCGAACCCAGAGTCCTCGTACAACTACTGGTACATTGAGCGTGTGTTCAAGGTGATCGATGCCTTCAAGGGCTACTCGAACCTGATGGGCTTCATCTCCGGTAACGAGGTCATCAACGACCAGCAGTCCGCCGAGGACGACCCTCGCTACCTGCGTGCCATCCAGCGTGACATGCACCAGTACATCGCCAAAAACTCCAACAGAACCATCCCTGTCGGCTACTCGGCCGCCGACGTCACCTCGATGCGTGCTGCCACCTGGGAGTACTTCCAGTGCAACATCGACGGCGACGAGAACGACGAGTCCAAGGCCGACTTCTTCGGCCTCAACTCCTACGAGTGGTGCTCGGGCTCCTCCGACTGGACCTCTTCGGGTTACTCGAAGGTGAACAGCACTTTCGCCGACGCCACCATCCCGGTCTTCTTCACCGAGTACGGCTGCAACAAGAACAGCCCGCGTACTTTCGACGAGGTTTCTGAGGGTGTCTTTGACGGCCTCGTCGACGTCCTCTCCGGTGGTCTCATCTACGAGTACTCCGAGGAGTCCTCCGAGTACGGTCTCGTCGACATCAAGTCCGACGGCACCCTCGAGTTCCAGGACGACTTTGAGAACCTCAAGTCGCAGTACGCCAACTCGAGCATCCCAACGCTCGACAAGAGCGACGTCGTCAACAACACCCTCATCAAGTGCAAGTCCAGCAAGATCACCGACCTCTACTCTGACTTCGGCGCCAACTTCACCCTGCCAGACCAGCCTGGTGGAGTCGCCGGCCTCATCAAGTACGGTGTCAACAACTCCATCATCGGCAAGATGGTCAAGGTCTCCGACTTCGAGTCCAACTACTCCATCGAGGACACCAACAGCGACAAGGTCTCCAACAAGTCCATCTCGACGGCCTCCCTCTACACGATCTCCAGCCTCGCCGACGATGCCACCTCTTCCTCCAGTTCTGCCACCAGCACCTCCGCTTCCTCGTCCTCGTCTTCGTCTTCGAAGGATGCCGCTGTTGCCGCTGCTGAGATCGGTCTTGGCCCAATTCTCGCTGCCGCCGGTATGGGTGCCCTTGCCCTTCTGTAAGGTAGGACGCACATCTTGATACACCCTACCCTTTACCACACTATTTTTTTTCAATACTAGTCCGTTCAAAATTTATTATTTCGCGATCCGCACGCTGAATTCTTCTTACACGTAATCATCACCCTCCTCTCTTCCTCGGGACACACATAATGACCCACGCCACAGACGCCCTCCTCTACGCAATTACGCTCACATCTATCTACGTTGCCCTCTGGTACGAGGCGATCCCAACGCCAAAGGTGTTCCACGACGACATCCTCCCCGTCATCCCCTGGTGGGCCCTGGTCGCTTACGGCTGCTATGCCCTTGGTTCCCTCGGCTACGGCGTCTACACGCTCGAGGACAAGCCCGAGGAGTACGAGGAGCTGCTCTGCGAGATCGTCGAGGCCAAGGAGTACCTTAAGAAGAACGGCGTCGACGTCTCCGAGTAAAAAATGGGTCCTCGAAAATGTACATGTATCATAATAAATAGTTCCTAGTAAGATCGATCCCAGTAGGCTCTGCCGCTCTGCCGCTCTGCCTACGCATGCTGCCTTTCCATCTCGTCCAGCTTCTCCAGCTTTTCCAGCTTGATCAGTTCCTCGCTCTGCGTCTTCTGCAGCTTCGCCAGCTTCTTCTTCTTCTCAAACTGCTGGAACACCTCGAGGCCGACCGGGATCCGGTTCTTCACAACGTGCTTGCCCTTCTTGCCCTGCAGCTCCGCTGGGATGTACTTCTCATCGAGGTTCTTCGGTGGCGGGTCGAACCCAGACGGCCACAGCTCCCACTGGTCCTCGGGCTTCCCGGCGTTCTTCTTCTCGAGCGCTGCCGTGGCCTCCTGCGTCACCAGCTTCCACTCGTCGATGTCCTCGGCAAACAGGTCCCACACGCAGTTGATGCAGCCGCTCATGCAGCAGTTGTCTGGCTCGATCGGCCGCTTCGGCACCTTCACCCCGCCGATCATCTTGTAGACGTCTCTATAGCTCACGTCGCGCCGGCTCGATTTAGACGAGTTATTTTTCCCGCCAAACACCTCGTCGAACGACGGCGGCTTCGTGCCTTTCGTTGTGTCGAACACCATCGTCTTGGCCTCCCAGCGAGGCTTCTTCCCCTCGGCCTCCAGTCTCTTACTCTCCTCCTTGGCCCGCTTCTTCTTGAGCTTGAAGTTCGCCAGTCCGAGGTCGTAGTAGTCGTAGATGTTGTATCCCGTGCTGTTATTGTTTCCGTCGCTGTATGGCCGTATACTTTGTGTCCGGAATGCCCCCAGGCTGGGGCGCAGGACGGCCCCTATCTGTCTGACCCTGCCGGCACCTCTTATCATAGTGAGTAAAAAATGCCTCTGTAGAAGAGGAGAGAAATTATGCGGGGCCGGCACATTTTAAGATCTGGAGAAGGCTCGCAAAAGAGCCTATTAGAATCTACTCCGCTTTTCTTAGTCATCTACAGTGGGGGGGGGGAATTGTTTGGGGCGATATTCTCAGGCTTGAATTTCTGAGGCCATATTCTCAGGCTTGAATTTCTGAGGCACATTTTGAGGGGGACACTTTCAATACTCTTAGCTAATCGCCCTCTTCAAATGGTAAGTTCACAACCCCCAATATAATGTTTGCTAGTCCCTACTAACACCCAGATCATCCGCTTCAGATCAAAAGACGGTATCTTCAGGGTCTCTGCAGAGCCCTCGACCGAGTTCGGCGCCATCGTCGCCGAATTGTGCCAGAAGTACCTCACTAAGGCTGATCCATTGAGCGTCCAGGTGGCCTCCAAGCCTGACAACAGCGACGCCGCTCCAGTCAGCAGCTACAGCTCTAAGACTGCAGCCGATCTCGGGCTCAAGAACGGCTCGATGCTGTACGTCCAGTACTCTGAGCAGACCGCCGACGTGCCCCAGAGCACCGGAGGTACGAAGCTGCCAGATGCCGCCGCTACCGCCGCCGGTGGTTCTTCGAACAGCAACAGCATCGCCACCGTGGCCATCAAGACCTCCTTCACACCGCAGCTGCCCGTCGATAATTCCCTCGACGCTGACAAGGGTCTCATCCCACGCAAGCGCAGCCCAATGTGCCGCCACGGCGACAAAGGTATGTGCGAGTACTGCTCACCGCTCCCGCCTTGGGACAAGACCTACCAGGAGGAGCACAACATCAAACACCTGTCGTTCCATGCGTACGTCGACGAGATGGACGCAGCCGTCAACAAGGGCGAAGGCTCCTCGTACATCCCACCGCTGACAGAGTACAACTTCAAGATAGACAGGACCTGCCACAACGGGCACGAGCCCTGGCCCAAGGGAATCTGCTCCAAGTGCCAGCCCGCCGCCATCACTTTGCAGCGCCAGACGTACCGTATGGTGGACCATGTCGAGTTCCAAGACAGCGAGATCGTCAACAACTTCATCAACTCGTGGCGTCTCAGCGGCTCGCAGCGCATCGGCCTCCTTGTTGGCAGCTACGACCGCTACGACAAGGTGCCGCTCGGCATCAAGGCAAAAGTCGAGGCGATCTACGAGCTGCCGCAACTCGACAAGGAGGACGGTCTGATGCTCCAGAACTGGGAGGACGAGGAGAAGGTCCTCTCGCTCGTTAAGGAGCTCGGCCTCACGCCGCTCGGAATCATCTTCACGGACCTGCTCGACGCGGGCAAGGGCGACGGCTCGGTCATCTGCAAGCGTCACAAGAACTCGTTCTTTTTGTCCTCCCTCGAGGTGATCTTCGCCGTCCGCTGGCAGCTCAAGTTCCCGAACGTGTGCAAGTGGTCCGCATCGGGCTCGTTCTCGTCCAAGTTTGTCACCTGCGTCGTCTCGGGCAACACGGCCGGCCAGATCGATATCGAGGCGTACCAGGCCTCCGAGCCTGCCGAGGCACTCGTCAAGGCGGACCTCATCTCCGCCTCGACACACCCGGACCAGGTCTGGATCAACGAGCAGAACGGCGAGCGCTACGTCCCGGACATCATGTACCGCACGGTCAACGAGTACGGCCTAGAGGTGAAGAAGAACGCCAAGCCGTGCTTCCCCGACGATTACCTGATCGTCTCGCTCACGCACGGATTCCCAGAGTCTCCTTCGCCCTTCTTCAAAGACACCAAGAAGTTCCCTATCGAGAACCGCAACTACATCGATGAGGCTGCCACCATGTCCGACCTCAAGACCCACTTCGACATCAACGGCGACGACGTGCACGAGTTCGCCTCGCGTCTCAGCGACTTCCATGTCATCAACTACTTGCTGAACGGTCTGCAGGTGCTCGGTCCCGAGGAGCGCAAGCTCATTGTCGAGATCGTCACCGAGCTCGCCTCAGGAAGCCAGGACTACCAGACGAACTCGTACGCTCTTCTCGAGAGCCCCGGCTGGAAGAGTCTCCGGATGATCATTGACATGGGTTACTGATGTCCCAATCCCTTCAAAAAGCTATACACTCTATACATACATCAGACGGCCGATTATTGCCGTTTATAGATATCGCATCTTTCCGCTCCCCAGAAGGAGCGCAAAAAAAAAAAAGTTAAATAGACTGAGAATTCCGAAAAAAAAAACCAGTAGTTCCGGCTTTTAGGGCATCTTATCGATGAGTAAGGAGAGTGATAGTATTCGGACCTTAAACCTCGAAACGAATGGTAAGAAAGCCAGCGATGTTGACGAGAAGAGCATGCGTGCCTCTGAGGAGGCGATGCGAGTCCCACTTCTCCAGATCATTACCGGCAAGTCCTACAACGCTTTCGCGCACGAGGACGAATCCAAGTACCCCGACGGAGGCCGGTCGGCGTGGATCGTTTGCATTGGCTCGTCGGTCGGTCTGATGACGGTGTTTGGCATCATGCAGACGATCTCGAGTATTCAGATCTATATCCAGAGCCACATGCTGAAGGACGTGAGCACGTCTTCGGTGTCCTGGGTGTTCTCGCTGTACATGTTCTGCAACCTGCTCCTGGGAATCGTCGCCGGCCCGATGTTCGACCTTTACGGCGTGCGTAAAGTCCTGTTCGTCGGCATGGTGATCAACTGCGGTGGTCTCTATGCGACTGCATACTCGTCGAAGCTGTGGCACTTCATCCTGTCGTTCGGTCTGTGCAGTGGTATCGGCAGCGGCCTCGTTCTGAACCCGCTCATTAGCGTGCTCGGCGACTGGTTCCTGTACAAGCGTGGCATGGCCATCGGCATTGCACAGGCGGGCAGCATAGCCGGCGTGTTCTTCCCGATCATGCTCCGCTCGCTGTATCCGTCCATCGGCTACACAAACACCATGGTGGTGCTGGCCAGCATCTGCGTGTTCCTGTCGATCGTCAGCTTCTGCCTCGTGCGCGACCGCCGCTCCGAGTTCATCGATGCCGATGCTGTCAAGGACAAGTCGGTCTGGCAGAACATCAAGGAATGCCTCGACTACAGGGCGTTCAAGCAGAAGGCATTTGCACTGCTTGTCGGGGGCCTTTTCTTTAACGAGTTTGCTCTTTTGCTCGTCATCACGTACATCGGTGCGTACGGCGAAGTCAGAGGAATGTCAGAGTCAGCCGCGTACATTCTCATCACGGTGATGAACTCTGCCGGGGTTCTCGGAAAGTTGCTGGTCAACGGACTGAGTGACCGTTTTGGCCACTTCAACGCAATGACCCTGACGAGTTTCTGCATGGCCCTCACGGTGTTTGTCATGTGGCTGCCGTTCTACAACGTTGTCGTGCTGTACATCTTCTCGGCATTTTTCGGATTCCTCTTCTCGGCCAGCTACTCGCTGACGCCGACAACGATCTTCCAGCTCTCGAAGGGCAGCAAAGGTTCCCTTTACGCAACCGCATACTTCGTCGTCGCCTGGGGTAACCTGCTCTCGCTGCCAGTGGGCACGAGTCTAATCAAGTCACAGACCGTCAAGAACTACAACAAAATGATCATCTTTGCCGGTTGTGCATCCGTTGTTGCTACCATCTTCTTCGTTCTGTCTAGAACGGCCCTAGTTGGCAAGCGTCTTTGGAAATTTGTATAATTCTGCAATCGTTTAATACCCGTATCTCATCTGTCAGTATTCTCGCATGAGTATAGTTTCCGCAAAGTTTTTACCCCCCCACACTATTTATACACGATCACGGCAGCTATTGTCTAAAAACTGTACAAGCTACAGGTTATACCACGCCCTGGAGATACCTGACGCCATGAGTCGCGAGCACTGCTGAATCACTGAAGCCAACTCACGACTCATTGAATTATAGGAATACGTCAAAAGATATGTTGTAGATCATATTTCTCAATTGCCTAATCGAGCCAAATCCCAGCCCCCCCCGCACGCCGCATCAGCGCTAAGGACGTTTTTTTTTCTTATTTAGGAGGGAGGACTTCCAGTTCCTGCGGGATCAAGCTTTCGTCCCACCTTCTACACAATCATGGGAAAAGAGTCTGACGCAGCCTCTATAGTGTCATCGGTTGTGACGACTGATGGCGACGATACCACGCAAAGGCATTTCAAAACGTTAAACTTCCTAAAGAGGATCAATGTGAACAAGAATTCTGACGGTGCTGGATCAAGCGCCGCGAGTGCGATCACCGTTGAGGACGACGAATTGGACGATGAAAGGACGAAGCACAGATGGTGGAAACACAACAGAAGGGACGCCAATACCTCCGACGACTTCATGGACATGCCTCAGGAAAGAGACCCTTCTCCCGGCGCAGCAGCAGTCTTCCGTAACGGCTTTAACGACGATATGGACCGGGAGGTGGCCGAGGAGAAGTACTTCACGTTCAAGACGAACCCGAATGCCAACCAGACGGTGTTTGTTCCTGGCGAGAACGTCGAGGAGGAGCTGTGGGACGAGCGCCCCAGTGGCGGCAACAAGCTGTTCAAGAAGTTCTGGAAGAAGGAGAGAAACCGCCGTGAGGAGCTCGGACTCTACAACGGCAACGACATCCAGTCGATGCCGATGGTGAACGCCTTCGCCAGAAACCACGGCGAGTGGTGGGATGATACGAAGGCTCCGATGGAGGACCCGAACCTCCAGCACCTCGACTACGAGCCACACGAGCTGTGCCACAAGCACTCGCACCCGGCCGAGGTCCACAGGCGCAAGGAGCGGCTGTACAGACCTAACGGTGAGCGCAGGGAGGTCATCGAGGAGCGGTTTGTGATGAACGCTGACATCAACCCACGCAAGAATGACCGCAGAAGCAACCTGGACATCTTCAAGTCGCCGCAGTATCGGAACCAGGCCGTCAAGGACTACAACAGACGCAAGAAGTTCGACGACCGGGTCCGCGAGTACCAGTACTACATGAACGGAGTCAAGATCCCTGGCCCTAGAGCGCCGGAGAGACCTCCCACCTTTAACGAAAACCACAGATCGAGAGCAGCCACGAAGGGAATCAGCACCCACATGGACTGGCCGACGTTCTTGAACTCGAACCACAACGAACAGATCCTCGAGTTTCACCACAAGGTCCGGCTGTTCATTGCCATGGTTCCGATCTTCTCCCACTTCGAACCGTCGCTGGCTCTCCTGGAGTCTGCCATTCCGAACGGTAAGGACTCCAATACGACCAGTGGTGCCGCCCTGCTGATCTGCCTCTTGGATGTCGTCATCACCACGGCCACGGTCTACTGGTCGATCAAAATCTATCTGTTCTTCTCGAGCTTCTTCCAGAGAGTCTTCTGGATCCTGGGCAAGCTGGGCATCGTCTAGTCAGATCTCTTTGCTACACCTATTATCGCGCATATGTATGTTATATTCAATCAAAACTCAAAGAAAACCCTAAAAAAATGCTAGTTGTGATAAACCCTGTTGTAGTCTAAGCCTTCTGGGCCTCCTCCTCAACGACGTTCCAGAAGTCCTTGAGGTCCTTGCCAGCACCGTTGAACACCAGAACGTTCGGAGTGCCATCGGCTGGGATGTCGCCGAGTCTGTCCTTCGAACCGAACTTGATCATGGCCTCCTTGAGGGAGGCTGGAGTGATCGAGGCGCTGTTGAACATGGACGAGGACTCTGGCTGGAGCGAGAGGAAGTAGGTCAGCAGGCCGCAGACGTGTGGAGAAGCCATCGAAGTACCAGACAGGACGGCAGTAGCACTGTCAGAGCCAGTGTAGGTGGAGAGGATGTTGAGACCAGGAGCGAAGATGTCAACGCACTTGCCAAAGTTGGAGAAGTAGGCTCTGGTGTCGGAGAGGGTCGAGGCACCGACGGTGACTGGGCTCTCGGCGGCGGCTGGCGACGAGTTGCAGGCGTCGGCGTTGTCGTTACCGGCGGCAACGGCAAAGTGGATGCCGGCCTTGACAGCGGCGTTGACAGCCTGGTCGAGGGCAGGGGACTTGCCACCGCCAAGGGACATGTTGGCAGTGGAGCCCTTGAAGCCCTTCTTCTTCTCGGAGGCCTCCTTGGCATGCATGTTGGCGGCAACCTCGACGCCCTTGATGACGTCGGACATGGTGCCGGAGCCGTTCGAACGGAGGACCTTGATGGCGACGATCTTGGCATTCTTGGAGACACCGTAGGACTTGGATCCGATGGTACCGGCGCAGTGGGTGCCGTGGCCGTTACCGTCGGCGTCCTCGTCGTCCTCAGGGATGGTGGCGCCCCAGACGGCGCGGCCGTCAAACTCCTGGTGGTCCACGTTGACACCGGTGTCGACGACGTATGCGGTGACGCCCTCGCCGGCGGACTTGTCGTAGATGTACTGGTTGAAGTTGCCGAGGCCAAGGGACTCTCTGTGGGAGATTCTCGAGAGGCCCCATGGGGCACCGATCTGGCGCTCAGGGGAGCTGGCCAGGGCGTGGACAATCGAGTCAACCTCGACGTGGGCAACGTCAGGGTGGCGTCTGAGGGTGTTGGCAACGTCGTCAGTGAAGAAGCCCGAGTAGCCCTTGAAGTGGTCGGTCTCGTAGACGTGCTTGATGCCGCCGTCAACGTCCTTGGCGCCCTCGGCAGAGACGGTCTCGCCAAAGGCGGACTGGGCCTCTGGGGAGAGCTTTGAGAAGGAGTTGGTCTGGATGTCGTTGACCCAGAGTCTCTGGAACTCAAAGGCCTCCTTTGAGACGCCCTCCTTGAGGAGCACGATGTAGCCGTGGGCGATTGGCTCCTCGCGAGTGGTGAGCGGGAGCTGGTCCTCCTCGGCGAGGAGCTGGACGGAGCCGAGCGAGGATGAGGAAACGGAGGCAGCGGCACCGGAGGCAGCACCGGTGACGTCGTTGGCGACGTCGTCGGCGATGTCAACGACCTGGGCCACGGTATCCTTGACGGCCTGCTGGACCTTCTCTGGAACGAGGGCGAACTTGGCCGGGAGGTCCTGGACGGACTGCGGGATAACAAGGGCGTTGACGGCGGCCATCGAGGCGACCATCGACAGGAAGACGGACTTGCTGAGTCTCATAGCGGTAGCGGTATTGGGTGGTTGTGGGGAGAAGAGGAAGTGGTATAAAGAGGGGAGGAAATCGGAACGCCAGGCGAGATTATCGCGCCGCCTGAGGGCAAAAAAAAAAGTGCAATAATGCACTAGGAGAGGCGGGGAGGGCGGAGCGACGGCATGGCATCTCTCCGATAAGAGGCCGAGAGCGGTCTGGGAAAAAAGAAATTCACAGCAAGCAAGGGGG
>JADIOY010000296.1:0-10422 GCA_018344475.1 Xiuguozyma silvatica | reverse complement strand
GTCCAACGTAACGGGCGAGGTGGACGTTAAATCCGTGCTTGCGCATGGCGTGGGCTCTGCTCTCGTCGAGGATGCGGCGGAACTTGATCCCGATCTTCTCTCTCTCTTCGAGGCTGAGGCCGGAGAAGTGTTCAGTGGTGTGGCCAGTCGAATCCTTGCCGCGATGCTGCGTGCCGCTGGTGGCCCACGGGAACATCTTGCGCAGGTACGGGAAGTTTTCTGCGTTGACACCGAACTCTGACAGGTACTCTCTGGACTCGGGCATCAGCCAGTCCCAGTCGCAGCAGTGGCGGCAGCACATGGCCACGAGCATCCCCTTGAACTTTGTGTCCTCCTTGATGGCGTTCATCAGGCACCGGAGGGTGAGGTCCGTGGCGACGCCGCACAGATGCTTCGATATGCCGATGTACTCGAGGTTCGGATCGAGGGCTCCGGCGAGCCGCAGGTCCTTGATGTCCACCTTGAGCCGTTTCACCTCAGGCTTCGGGAGCTTCCTCTCTTCGGCATCCTCGACGATCTTGGTGTCGAACTTCATTCTGGGCTTGTCCCTGTCGACGAGCAGCCACTTGAGGTCGCCGCACTCCTCGCCAAAGTGGCCGTCGAGAGCCCTGTTCAGGTACCGGGCGAACTCGGCGCGGCCGCAGCCGAACTCAATGTACTGAGCGCCCTTTTTGAACAGGCCGTGCCTGACCAGCTGCCCGATCAGCGACGCCTGCTGCTTGAGGTGCTTCTGGTTGGTGATCTCCGCGTACCGCTCCTCGAGGCCCTCCGTGAACTCCTCCTCTTCGAGAGGGAGCTCGCTGTCTGGGCCGAACCGCGCATCGTACTCGGCAAGGAGGCTGTTCATGAAGTTCTTGTAGTACTCGTAGTCGACGTGGAAGTCGTCCGAGCAGCTGGCTGCGCCCTTTGGCGCGTCCTTGACGTTATAGTCGAGGCCAAACCAGTCGCAGCTCTTCTCCTTCTCTGCAACCTCCCGCTCGGCCTTGGCGGCGTTGCACTTGCCCAGGTGGTTCTTCAAGCGGTCGGCCCACACCGAGTGGCTCGGGTCGATCGGGCACTTGACGCGGTACACCTTCTGGCCGTCCTTGCCGACTTTGAACATCGAATCCTCGGAGCCAGCGCTCTCCGTGCTACCAATGTGTGCAAAGCAGTACTTCTGGCCCTTGCGCACCTGGAGGCCGCAGCGGCGGTGCTTTTTAGGGTTGTAGTACTGGCATTTGATGAGACCATGCGTGTCGAGCTCGGGATGGTCCTTCCCTGGGCGGGGTTCCCCGTGGTGTTCCCCGTGGTGGTCCCTAGGGTGGTCCCTAGGGTGGTCCCGAGGCTGGTCCATCTTCCTCCTCTTGACGGACATTAAGTATGGTGTATGGGGGTAGATTTTAGTGTGTTCATTTTATTTTATACAGAGTGAAAAAAAACAGGCGTCTACTTGGCGGCCTGCTTGGCCTGCTGGAGCTCGACGCTTGTGATGTGCTTGTCGAGGTCGTCGACGGAGTGCTGGAGCCGGAGCACGTCGGCGACGATGGCGTTCGAGGTGGCCTTGTACTCCTCCATGAGGTAGTAGTAGCAGGCGAGGCCAGAAAGCGAGGCGCCAGCAAAGAAGCCGAAGAGCACGCCCTTGGCGGAGGAGCCGGAGCTGGCCGGCGCCGGGGCGGCTGCAACACTGGCGGTCGAATTGAGGCGTCTTCCGAGGGCTCTGGTGAGTGGTCTAGCAGCGGGGCGCAGAGCGAACATGGGTGGGAAAGGAGGTGTCGAGTAGGTTTTTGGGTGAGCTTTCCCAGATTTAATAGGCCGCGAAAGCTACTGAGCGAAGCTACTGAGCGAAGCTACTGAGCGAAGCGAAGCGGCGAGGGGGAAATTTTACCCCGGGGAATTTTTATAGGGTGAGTGAGTATTATACGTATATACGCTTAGTCGAAGAGACCCATGCCCATGTCGTCGTCAGACTCCTCCTCCTCTTCCTCCTCCTCGGCGGCGGCGGCAGTGTCGTCGCTAGCGGAAGCGGCAGCGGCAGCAGGAGCAGCAGCGGCGTAGTTCTCTGGGTGCTCCAGTCTGTCCTTGAGGGTCTCGGTACCCTCGAAGGTGTAGTCGGTGGCAACGGAGACGGCAACAACGTCCTGGTAGGCGTTGACGATCTGGGTCGAGACGGCCGAGACGGTTGGGTAGCCAGAGGCGAGCGAGATCTTGGTGATCTCCTGGACAGCGGCAACGAACTGGGCAACGAGCTCGTCGTCGGAGATGTCGAGGATGGAGGCAGGGAAGATCTGGCCGTCCTCGTAGACCTGGACGATCGACATACCGTAGGTGAATGGCGAGACGTGCAGCATGTTCAGCAGCTGGGCCTCGGATGGACCAACCTTCTGGTCCTTCTCCAGGACCTTGTGGTCGGTGACGATCTCAATGGTACCACGGGCAATCTTGGTTGGGACACCAAGGGCCTGGAAGAACGAGGTCTTACCTGGCTCCATACCGGTGTTACCGGCTGGAACGAACACGTCGCAAGGAGCGATGGCACCGGCACGGGCTGGAGCGGCAACCTTGTTCTCGATGATAACGTCCTTGATCGACTTCAGGTCACCGTTGGTGAAGATGAATCCAACGTTGCCTCTGACGAATGGCATCAGCTTCTCGAACTCTGGGAACTCGCTGTCGAAGTTTCTCAGGGCTCTTCTGATCATGGTGTTCTTACCCATCAGCATAGAAGCCTGGCCTCTGAGGGCCTTACGGATCTCGTGCATCTGCTGCGACGAGACGTTGTCGATGCCGACAACGAAGACCGACTTGTACTCGGCGAGGTATGACTTCAGTCTGAGGAAGTACTCCTCCTTCTTGTCTCTGGTAGCTCCCATTTCGGTTTAGTGTTAGCGATAGGTTGTTTAAAGCTTGAGTAGCAGAGAAGAGTTTCACCGAGCCCGCTCCAAAAATTTTTCATTTTTCACCCGCCAAGCCGGGGAAGCTCGAGGTGCGAGGTGTATACTTTTTTCTGGCACGTGACTGTTCCAGCCATTTTTTTTTGGGGGGGGGAAAACGGGTTGCCTCTTGGGGAAAAACCCCGGTTGGGGGGGGGGGGGGAAGCCCGTCCCTTCCCGTCTCTTCCCTCCACATGGACTTCCCCATCTTTGCTTCAACCGGGACCGTCGTCGTCAGGAATATCCCTGAACCCCCCAATGACAGCTACACCGAGTGTTACAGGTACTACCTGGAACCGAAGGAGTCCGCATCTTTCCTTAGACGGCTTTTCTGGTGGACCCGCTGTTGCTAGCGCTAGCGAGCCAGCGCTAGCAAGATCGTATATACTCTTTAAGCGCCATGCCAATGGATTATTAGTCTATACATTATTATGCTTCACAACGTCGTTGATCAAGTCGCTCAGCACGTCCGTGCCCCACTCGACCCGCTTCCGCTGCTTCTTGCCGCTGATCAGGTCGCTGCTCCGTACGCTCTTGCCCAAGAAGTACGCCAGTCCCTTCAGCATCAGCGGCTGCTCCCCGCAGTTGTTCACCTTATCTGCCAGTCCCCTCAGGTCCTTGTGCTTGCCCGCATGGTCCAACAGTGTGATCAGCAGGATCTCAAGGAAGATCCGCACGTCCGACGAGGTCGCCAAGAAGTTGACATTTCTCAGCGCGTTCAAGGGGAGGCCACCTTCTGCGATCAGGAAGCCAAAGAACCGGCCCAAATTGAGGATCCTCGTTAAACGAGAATCCTCGCTGTCCTCGTCATCATTGTCATCGTCGTCGTCGCCAGCGTTTGAGAGCAGGCTCGATCCTTCGCTACCGTCAAGCTCCTTCAGCAGGTCCCACAGGTTCAGCTGCAGCGTCCGCCGCATCGAGTGGTCATTGCACAGCTTCTTGGCCAGAAAGGCATAGTACGGGTTGAAAACGCCTTCCATGGCTGCACAGTGCACCAGAATACCAGGAATCTCACGCCGCTGAACCTTCTTCAGCCGCAACTTGTCCAGTTTGGAAAAGGCATCGACAAAGTCCGTCGCAGACATGATCGACACAAAGATGGCCCTACGCACATCCGTGTTCATCCGCTGCTGTTTCGCAACTTCAAGCCAGTCAGGCGACAAGTCATCGTCGAGTGCCATATCGTGGTCGGATCCTCCCTCGTCGACATCATCGCCATCCTCTTCATCACCTGTGGCCGTCTCGCCCTCTCTTCCCCTCCAGGCAGATCCAACAAGCCACCACTTACCCCTCTCTTCAACATGCTCGATATCGTCAAGGCTGACCCTGATCGGGTCGCCATTCCGGCCAAGGCGGCCAAGCTGCTTTTTGATTCTCGTCAGCATCTCGCCGGTGTTCTCAGACTCGATCGACTTGAGCTTGCCGTTCTTGAGGCCGGTGATCGTCTCAACGAGGAACCTCATACGAGTCGAGGTTGGAATGCCCTTCCTCTCGTTGGCACGAATAGACTCGTTGAGGTCTTCGATGATCTTCTTGAGTGCACTGTTGTCGTCCGACCGCAGCTTTGGTCCAGCGGCACGGATCAGTTTCAGCAGCATGCTCGTCTTGAGATCGGTTGGCTCCTTGACCAGCTTCTCCCTGATGATATCGTAAATGAGAGATGAGGTGACGAGGTTCATGTCATACAGGAATCCAATGAAGCTGATGAGGTTGACCGCCTGCTTTCCCTCGTTCTTAGACTCGTCCTCAAAGTAGGTGTCGAGCTTCTCGACCAGCGTCTGGACAGCGTACGCACCGAAATCGACTCCTTGGAGCCGGAAGAGGGCCTCGACGGAGGCAGCGTACATCAGCAGGAAACTCTCGAGCTGTGGCGACTGCACAATGACAGAGTCCATGATAACCTTCATAATGGCCTCATTGACGAGCTGCCGTGGATTATCGTTGTACAGAGCAGCGAGCTCGTTGACCGAGACCATCATGTTCGGCTCGGACAACTTGTTCAGAGGTCCCTTGATGCTCTTCTTCAGCAGCTGCACCTCTGGCGAGTCCTCCGACTCTGCCAGAAGCTGCTTACGGCGAAGTGCTGGCGGCACGTATGCACCGCCGGCTGTAACTGGGGCAACGTAGGGGTTCTCCCTCTCGTGGGGGGTATCGTCATCTGAGGACTCCGCGGACTCGTCAGAGTCAAGGCCCTCGGCATCCTCTCCCTCGATCTCGGCCATCTGACGAAGGAGTTCCTTTTCGTCGTCATCGAGATCATCATCGTTTTCATCGAAGTCAGAGTCGGACACCTCGTCGTCGTCATCAAATCCGCCGAACTCATCGGACTCGCCGGACTCGTCAAATTCGCTCTCCTCACCTTCCTCTTCCTCACTCGCCTCCTCCTCCTCCTCCTCCACCTCCTCCTCCTCTTCTGGCTCATCCTGGTCAAAGTCAAGACCTTCAAGCAAACCTCCCAGCTCGTCACCCTCGAACTCCTTCTTCAGGCCACCCTTGCCCTTAAGGCCGAGCTTCTTGCCGTAGTAATCCATGGCACCTTCGTCCCTCTCGGCAAAGGCGCCGTCGTAGTCACGAACAGACTCTGGAAGTTCGACTGGCTTGGTCTTCTTCTCTTTCTTCTCTTTCTTCTCCTTCTTCTCCTTCTTCTCCTTCTTCTCCTTCTTCTCCTTCTTCCCCTTCGGCCTTGGCTCATACTCATCCATAAAGTCGAGGCCATCGAGGAGACCACCGACCATGTCGAAGTCATCCTTTTGGTGCAGTTTCTTCGACGGATCAATACCCAGCTTCTCGGCATAGTATGTCAAGTCGTCATCATCCTGTGCCAGCGCTCTGCGCTCGTCCGGAGTCAGAATATGTCTATCGCTGTCCTCGTCGGCCTCAGATCCGGCCTCAGATCCAGACTCCTCGGAGCTCTCGTCCGTGCTGGTATCCTCGATGGGAGTCTGGTCCTCGCCGCGCAGAAGCTTCATGCGTCTCTTGCGCTCCGCCTTGACATCTCCGTCGTCATCGTTGCTGAACTCTCGCACCTCGTTCGTCTCGCTAAAACTCACCCTCTTCTGCATCTTCTTGGCAGCAGGAGCTTTAGAGTGGGCATGGCGCTTTCTGTCAGCCCTTTCCTGCTTCCGCCGCTCCTTACGTCCCCAGACCTTACCCTTCTTGCCACCGAACCGTCCATCTGGCTCGTCCTTGCCGCTCTCCCTGATCGCGTCCAGCATGATGCCGGGCATCCTAATATGGTGTCCCGCCATCTCTGAATCTATGCTAACCTAGAATCCCTTGAAATTTATTTTTCAGTTTTTTTTTTTTTTTTAGAACTTTCCGCACCTTCCCCAGACTGCAGAGAAGCACTCTTTGAAAAATATACGGCCCAAAAGTCAGGGGTACCCTCTCACCTTGTACGCACACTTAGACTCCTCTTTACCGTTTTTAGGGGCCGCATGTTTTCATCGGATATCTTTCGTAGAATGGACGCCAAGGCTATAACGGACACGGTGTTCTTTTTGGGCGCAACGGTGTCGCTCTACTTCCTCACGACGCAGCTGCTCAACGAGATGAAGGGCAAGAATAAGAGTAAGGAGGAGCAGGAGCGGGCCAAGGCGGCACTCCAGAGGCTCCAGAAGGCGAACCCGACGGTGAGCCTGGACCTGAATGAGTACGAGAAGCAGCTACTGCCGTCGGTGATCCCGCCGGACGAGATCGGCGTGCTGTTCTCGGACGTTGGAGGACTCGACGACATTATCAGTGACCTCGAAGAGAGTGTCATTCTGCCGCTGACTTGCCCGCAGCTGTTCGACCAGTACAGCTCGCTGCTGCAAGCTCCTAAAGGTGTGCTGCTCTACGGTCCGCCCGGATGCGGAAAGACGATGCTGGCCAAGGCGCTCGCCGCCGAGAGTGGTGCCAACTTCATCTCGATCAGAATGTCGACCATCATGGACAAGTGGTACGGCGAGTCGAACAAGCTCGTCGACGCCCTCTTCTCGCTCGCGCACAAGATCGAGCCGTGCATCATCTTCATCGACGAGATCGACTCGTTCCTGCGTAACCGTTCGTCCACGGACCACGAGATCACTGCCATGCTGAAGGCCGAGTTCATGACCCTGTGGGACGGCCTGACCAGCGCCGGCCGCGTCATGATCCTCGGCGCCACCAACAGACCAAAAGACATCGACTCCGCCTTCATGCGCCGCATGCCTAAGCGTTTCCCCGTGACGCTGCCGAACGCAGACCAGAGAGAGCAGATCCTGCAGAAGCTGCTCGCCAACGTCGAGTACGACTTCGACCTGAGCGACCTCGTCAGACTGACGGAGGGCTACTCCGGTTCCGACCTGAAGGAGGTCTGCCGTAACGCCGCGGTCAACTCGACGCGCGAGTACATCAGAAAGAACGTGCTCAACGGTAAGATCGACCCGACGAAAGACACTACCAAGATCAAGCTCCGTCCGCTCGAGCTCGACGACTTCATTGCCAGCATGGAGCCAAGCGAGGCCCTGCTGCGCTACAAGGCGACAGCCGCCGCTAGCACGCTCGATTAGAGGCGCGGGCGACGACCGTGGCGCTCGTGTACTACATGATTTTCTACTACGTGATCTATGCGCTGCTCCCTCGGGCACTTCGTCGCCCAAACAGGAGAAGGACGATAGGAAACCACGGGCGATAGAGAGAGTTAGAGAAAGAAAGATGTTTCCGTTGACACGGCATACCAAAAACGGAAATCTCGGCAAGCCATAACAATTAGGTGGGTCGGATGGTTCTGATCTAGGCACCGCTTTGAATCCACGAGCAATCTAATGCACTAACTGTGGATCTTCGAAGGTGTCATGGTAAATGGAGAGAAATTTTTCAGGGGCCGGCGAGCCCTCAAATAATGGCCTTTCTTTTTTTGTCACCTAGGTAGCTAGCTCCAATATACTGTATATATTACTCAAAAGTTACATTGTCTCAATGGGTGTGCCCACTTGTAGGGGAGAGTTAGAATAGGAATGGATGGATAAGAAATAGCAGGTGATCCCACAAGTTCGCTCAGGCACACTTCACGATAAACGAATGAAAGTGACTGGTGGTGGTGGTGGTGGGTTGGGTGTCTAGAATAAAAGCGCCGGAGGCAACAGAAGCTAGGCTTGCTGCTTAGGCAGAAGCGGCGGCAGCAGCGGCAGTGGCCTGCTTGGCGGCCTTCTTCTTTTCAGAGTAGATCTTGGTCTGGGCAAGAACGTAAGCGACGAGGGAACCACCACCGATGATGGTGAGAGCAACCAGGAAGACGTTGACCGGGATTGGGTTCATCTTGAACTTGGTGTGGGTCAGTCTGTCGAGCTCACTCTGGAGCATGTTGAAGACACCGGCGATAGTCATGATAGCACCGTAGACGGTACCGAAAGTCTCGAAGCCGAAGACCTTGGCGCAGTAGTCAGAGATGGTGGTGTAGAAGAACGGTCTGAAGCCGACAAAGAGGAGCACGTTGAGCACACCGGCGACGTAGGAGTTCTGGACGAGTCCGAGCAGGCCGATCACCAGAGAGACGGCGAGCAGAACAGACAGAACGATGGCGGTGCAGAAGTGGTCGAGGAAGATTCCGACGAACGGAATCGAAACGATGCCACCGAGTGGCAGGGCAATGTCGAAGAGTCTGTTGAGCTTGCCGGCCTTCTTGACGGAGTGGAAGAGGTAGACGTACTGGGAGTTGATGGTGGCAACGAAGTAGTTGAGGCGGAGCATCTGGATGGTGGCGTAGACGCAGCAGAGGATGAACCAGTAGGTTCTGAACTGGTAGCCAGCGGGGAAGCCGTGGAGGATACCAAAGATGGAGTAGGTGTCGTCCTTGGCGGTGCCGCTGTCGATCTCCTCCTCGATGTAGGCGGACTTGTAGGCGTCACCGAGCGAGGAGCGTCTCTTGGCAGCGGAAGGCATCGGTGGGTTGAGGAGCTGGGTGGTCTCGGAAGGAGCCGAGCCGGATGGAGAGTTGGCGGCAGCAATGGCGGCGTTGTCAGAGTGGCGTCTCTCCTCCTGCTGTGCGGCGTCGGCGAGTCTGCTCTGCTCAGGGGTTGGGTTTGGAATGAGGTCCGGTGGCGGGGTCAGGTAGGACTCCTTTGGCATGAGGAAGAGCTGGGCAAGGGTGATGAAGACTGGCATGACCAGGTAGACCTCGAAGAACTTCTGGAGGGTGAAGGAGGGGCTGGCCTCGTAGATCTTCTTGTAGACGAGGAAGACGGCGGAGGATGTGTCGAACGAGCCGGTGATGAGGGCCAGGATGAGGCCGGACTTCTCCGGGAATGCGTTCGAGAGCTGGAAGGAGGAGATGTAGTTGAATGGGCCTCCAAGTGCGAGCAGGGCGTAGCCGACGACGTAAGGGTCGAAGTAGTTGCCGATGGCCTTGGCGTAGATGAAGGTGAGGCAGGAGAGCAGGATGAAGCCGGCCGAGATGTAGCCGCAGGTTCTAGGGCCGTAGTTGTCGAGGACTGCGCCGATAACGAGGGCACAGATGTTGGTGAGGGCAGCGGCGATGGTGAACATCAGGTTGAGCTTGAGGTCCTGGGCCGCGCAGAGCGGCGAGGCGTCTCCGCCAGCATCGGCCGGGTTCTTCTTGGCGACGGAGGTGAGGAGCGAGACGAAGGCGTCCTGGGCGGAGTCTGCCTCGGAGGTGGTTGGGCAGAGCTCGGCGTAGACTCCCTGGGAGATCATGGCGGGCTTCAAGGCGGCGAAGCCGAAGATTGGACCGGCGGAGATCAGGCACCAGAAAATGGCAGCAGCGATCTGAAGGACCCTCTGCTTGGAAGGCACTTCGAAGAAGTACATGGTTTATGGCTTGGCGTGGGAAAGGAAAGAAGGGTGGGGAGGAAAGAGAGGGGGAAAAGGGGAAGAGAAGAAGAAGGGAAGAGAACTAAATGGGGCGGGAGCGAAGCAGGGCAGGAGCGGGTGAGCCAGAAGCGGGTGCGAGGTGCGGGAGAGGCAGAGAGGGACGAAGATTATTGGCATGCATGTCCGCCTGCCTGCCTGTCCGCCTGTCTGCCTGCCTGCCTGCCTGCCTGCCTGCCTGCCTGCCTGCCTGCCTGCCTGCTACTGCCTCCCCCAAAAAAAACCTTCCTGCATGTGCCAAAGAGGGAAAAATGTAATCTACGCTGCTGGGCTGCTGGGCTGCTGCGAGGTAGCTGCGGGGTGGCAACCGGTGCGGGGAGCCTGATTGGGGGGTTGGTGTTGGTAGTGTTCGGATTGCGGCGGGTAGGATGCTGGGGAGGTAGCTATACCCATTGGACAGCTGCTACGTCCTACCCACGCTCCAGTCGATCTACGGGGAATACGGTGCGCGGTGCGCACTCCAAGGGCAAGTCCCAAATATTTTTTTTTTTTTTTTTTATTCTCTGATTGCTGATAAGGGAAGCCAGTGCTACGAGGCTCGAGGCCTGAGGCCTGCCTGGTAGCTGGGAAACCAAACCTCGCGGCAGCCGCGAGGAGGGGGGCCGCATTTTTCAGTAGTGTTCTCTACCGCGGTTGGCCGGGACTGGAAGAAAAAAAAAAAAAA
>JADIOY010000295.1:0-10439 GCA_018344475.1 Xiuguozyma silvatica | reverse complement strand
GGGGGGGGGGGGGGGGAGGGGGAGGTTGGTACACTGGATATCTTAGCGGGTATTAGCCGCCGAGGCTCAAAAGAGTTTGTGGGGTACATATAGTGAAGGTGATGGGGAGTGGATCTCTCTCTTGGCACAACTCCCCACCCACCAATATACAGATGTCTTCTGCCGAGCAGATTAGTCGATTTGCCGCCAAGTATGGCATCAAGAACGTTGAGATCGTCCAAACGGGTGCCTTCGTCAACGGCAACTGGCTGAACGACACTGGCGCTACTTTCCCGGTTACTAACCCAGCCACCGGCGAGAAGCTCTTGGACGTTGCCGACACCCCGCTCGAGGTCGTCGAGCAGAGCATCAAGGATGCAAAGACTGCCTTCGAGAAGTTCAAGAGAGAGACCACCGGCAGAGAGAGAGCCACGCTTCTGCGCAAGCTCTACGAGTTGCTCGAGGAGAACGCCGACGACCTCGCCAGGATCGTCACTGCCGAAAACGGCAAGCCGCTCGCTGACTCCAAGGGAGAGGTTGCCTACGCCTCGTCGTTTTTCCTCTGGTTCAGTGAGGAGGCCCCACGTATCTATGGTGATGCCATTCCATCGGCCAGCGGTGCAAAGCGCATCTACACTTGCAAGCAGCCGATCGGCCCCGTCGGTATTCTGACCCCATGGAACTTCCCTGCTGCCATGATCACCCGTAAGGTTGGCGCTGCCACTGCCGCCGGGTGCACGTCGGTGATCAAGCCAGGCACCGAGACCCCACTCACCGCACTGGCAATCGCCTCCCTGGCCGAGAAGGCCGGCTTCCCTGCCGGTGTTCTCAACATGGTCCCTGTCAACCAGCACAGTACCAAGTGCGTCGGAAAGATGCTCTGCGAGGCCCCCGAGATCAAGAAGGTCTCGTTCACCGGCTCCACCGGTGTCGGAAAGCTGCTCATGACCCAGAGTGCCTCGACTCTAAAGAAGCTCTCCTTCGAGCTCGGCGGTAACGCCCCATTCATCGTCTTCGACGACGCCGACATCGAGAAGGCCGTCCAGGCTGCCATGGGCTGCAAGCTGAGACAGTCTGGCCAGACCTGCGTCTGCGCCAACAGACTGTACGTCCAGTCTGGTGTCTACGACGAGTTCGCCACCGCATTGACCGCCGAGGTCAAGAAGCAGAGACTCGGCAACGGCATGGACCCCACGACGACGCACGGCCCTCTGATCCATGACAGAGCCGTCGAAAAGGTGAACTCGCAGGTCGCTGATGCCGTCAGCAAGGGAGCCGAGGTGCTCACTGGAGGCAAGGTTGCCACTGAGCTGGGACCAAACTTCTACGAGCTGACGGTGCTCAAGAACGTCCCACGCACCGCCGACGTCAACACCGAGGAGACCTTCGGACCTCTCGTGCCGCTGATCAAGTTTGACACCGAGGAGGAAGTTGTCAAGCTTGCCAACGATACCGAGTTCGGTCTCGCCGGCTACTTCTTCACGAAGGACTACGCCAGAGTCATCAGAGTGTCTGAGGAGCTCGAATGTGGTATGGTTGGCGCCAACACCGGCGCCATCTCCGAGGCTGCTCTCCCATTCGGTGGCGTTGGCTGGTCCGGATTCGGCAGAGAGGGCTCCAAGTACGGAGTGGACGACTACGTCGTCATCAAGAGTGTTGTTGTTGGCCTGTAATTGGCTCCTAGTATTAAATCACACTAATATACTTTCAATTCAGCAAACTGCCATCGGCCGATTCAATCCTCTCCACTATTCATTCAGTCAGTGGACTTGAGCTTGCGCTCAACGACGGCCACCTTGTCAGCAGCGGTCTGCTTCTTGTCCGTCCGGGTGCCCACACGGATATCAGTCTGGATTCTGAGTACACCCATGGAGTGCACTTGCTCGTGGAGCTGGCCGATCAGATCAAACACCTCGGACCATGGTCCTTCGATCGTAGTGCCAGCACTGTGGAGGGTACTTTTCAGTGGGGACTCCCGGATGAGTTTCTCGGCTGCGGTGACATAGTCGGAGACGGATGGGGTGGCAGTGCCGATTGGCACGAGGCAGACATCGGCGATGCAAGGTATTTCGACTCTGGCCATAATTGGATGCAACTTACAGCTAAGAAGAATGCCACTATAGTCAGCGGGGAAAAAGAGCATAACCCCCCAGATTTTTCAGCCCGTACCCGCACTCGCACTCGCACCCGCACCCGCACCCGCCCAGCAAGGCGGCGGGTGCAGCCGGTGGGGAAGGTGGAAAAGTTGCCTGAATAGGCAAGAAGCACACAGAATGAATGCCCCGATTTTAGCCTCTGGATACAACTTAGACAGGTCACTTCCGAGAGGGACAGTTATTAAATAGCACGCACGCGATGGCGCTCGACTTCACTATTCCGGCAGGAATCTCTGGCGGATGCGAGCAGGCGTTGCTCCGGCTCATCTCGGACTTCGAGGAAGGTTACATCACCGAGAAGGGGTACATCAAGATGCGCCACGAGCTTTTGGACCAGAATGGACTTGCTCCTACGAGTAGCCGCGCGGCAGCGCCCGGACACTCCCGTATGAACAGCGTTGTGACGACGGCAACGACGGACACAACGGGTACGACGACGACGACGACGACGTCGACTTCGAACTCGCAGCCCGACGCCGAGGACTTCTACCCTGTGGGATCCCCCTCGCATCCGCCGTTGCCAAATCAGGCCCACTTGCAACAGACACAAATGCAGCCGCAGCAGCGGATGCATCCAGCACAGGCGCTGCAGCTGGCACAGAACCGTCAGTCGATGCAGTTTGACGACGCTTCCACGTACAGCAGGAGCGTGCCGCTCGCGCCAGGGCTCAGCCCGGGAACGTCGGCCAGCGCCGGTGGGAGCGCCGGTGGGAGCGCCGCCCAGGCAGTTCAGGACTCGATGCTCGCCTATCCAGGGCAGATGGGTGGCCTCGTGCAAGACCTCCAGAAGCCACTGGACCCGAGAGACCTCGATAATATAGCGGAGAACGGCACCGGAGGAGTCACAAGCCTTGCAGTTACACTGAGGAACAGGGCGTCGACGTACCCGAAGGAGCTGGCCATGTTTCTCGTCGACAACAAGGGTAAAGAACAGGGGGCCCTCACGTGGGACAAACTATACTTCCGTGCCGAAAAGGTCGCCAAGCAGATTAAGAACAGGGCCGCACTCTACCCTGGAGACCGCGTCTGCCTCATCTACCAGAACGTCGAGATCTTCGACTTTATCGTTGCGCTCTATGGCTGCTTCCTCTCCGGTACGGTCGCCGTGCCGATGAACTCGGGTTTGCCCGTGCGTGACCTCGTCTCGATCATGGAGGACACTCAGTCACACCTGTGCCTGATGTCCGAGTCTGTCTATAAGCATTTTGACAAGTTGCAGCACAGCGGCAGCGGGCCGGGAAAGTCATCGATATGGCCCAAAGGTGTCGAGGTCTGGAAGACTTCGGACATGGGTACCTCCCAGGTCTCACACAAGGACGGGCTACCGCCGATTAAGATGAGCGACCTCGCATACATCGAGTACTCGAAGGCCTCGACTGGAGAGTTGAAGGGCGTCGCCATCTCCCATACCACCATCATGCATCAAATGTCCTGCCTTACTACCGTGCTCTCGAGTTCGCCAGAGGTCAAGAAGGACACACTCATCAGACCGTCCCAGAGGTACGCACGTATCAGACACCTCATATTGAGCCACTTGGACGTCCGCGAATCGATCGGAATGATCGTCGGTGCTCTGTTCACTGTGTACTCGGGAAACCCGTTGCTTTGGATCCATCAGCGCACCGCCGAGGTCCCTGGACTTTACGCACACATCATCTCCAAGTACAGAGCCTCAATCCTCCTCTCCGACTACCTTTCCCTGAAGCAGGTCGCATACAACTACCAGTCCTTCCCACAGATGACCCGGACGTACAACAAGCGTGTCAAGGTTAACCTCTCTTCAGTCAAGTGGTGTCTCATCAACACAATGACTGTTGACTGCGATTTCGACGACAAGCTTAGCGACCGCTGGTTTAAACCCTTGGGTCACCCCAACCCACGGCGCATCATCTCGCCTATCCTCTCTCTGAGTGAACGTGGAGGTGCGATTGTGTCGATGCGCGACTGGATTGGCAAGGAGGACCACCTAGGATGCATCTTCAATGAACCGTTGGCCGACGACATCGATAATGACAAGTATGAGGATGCTCTCGATTCCAAGGACCAACTTTCAGAGGTGCTTATAGACAAGGAGTCGCTGACAACAAACACCGTTAAGGTCGTCTCTGACAGACCGCCACCTACTTCTTCCACCTACGATGACGAGTCCAGCAATTACATCCGTGTTGGTGCCTTCGGATACCCTAATCCAGATGCAACTTTGGCAATAGTCAACCCAGAGACCAAGATGCTGAGTGGTCTGCTGGAAGTTGGTGAAATATGGGTCGATTCTCCGTGCATTTCAGGAGGTTACTGGGGACGCCCAGAGGAAACTCAGGCCGTCTTTCAGACCGAATGCCGGGACTACGAGGGAGTGCTGGATCTCAAGTTCGTTAGAACTGGACTGCTCGGATTCATCTACAATGGTAAAGTCTACGTCATTGGCCTTTACGAGGACAGAGTCAACCAGGCTGTCACCTGGTATGACTTCTATTCTTCCAAGAAAAACGGACATAAGCTTCCCTCCGTTCCTACGCCTTACAGGTATCACTATGCCAGTCATCTGGTCAAGACGTTAGTGCGCAATATCCCTGATGTCATCGATGGATCCTTCTTCAATGTGACAGTCAGCAACGAGTACGTGCCGATGGCAATCTTGGAGTCTCCAATCGCCGACAAGAAGAACAGTACCGCGTCATACGTGCCAGATACGAAGCTCGACGAAGCTGCAATGCATGACATGGCAACGCAGGCATTTGAGCTCTTAGAGAAGGTCCACAACGTGCGTCCATTCTGCATTACTATCACCACCACGAACGGCCTTCCTAGAACTTTCCGCAGTGGCCGCCTGGAGATAGCCAACATGCTTTGCAAGAGGAGGTTCTTGCAAGGTAGGCAAGGTTCTTGCTTCGTCCAGTTCAATTTCAAGAACTCCTTTGCGCGTATCCACCATGGTGAAGATCTCGCTGGAGGTATTTGGTCGCCTTACAGCAGCAATGAGCGCGCTGCAGTACTCAGCTATGCCGAGCAGCAGTACTCTGGACTTGACTTGAGAGAGTCTTGCACCGACGAGCGTACCAACACTGACTTGAGCAAGTACAAGTCCCTGATCGACTTACTGAAGGTGCGTGCTAAGAAGCAGCCGGACGAGCTTGCATTTGCACTGATCGAACCAACAACGTTGAAGGAATCCAAGCCGCTCTCTTGGAGAAAGTTTGAGAACCGTGTTTTTGCCGTCTGCCTGTACATTCTGGTGAAGAGGAACGTTATGGCGGGAGATAACGTTGTTATCATCTACTCTCTTTCCGAGGAGTTTGTCATCTGCCTTTATGCATGCTGGCTGGCCGGTTTGACTGTCATCCCAGTTCCTCCACTGGATCCAGCACACGCGGACGAAGACGCCAGAAATCTTGTCGAGATTGTGAAGAAGCACTCTGTTGCTGCTATCTTCGTCAGCAACGAGACTGAGCAGACGCTTAAGAACCGTCCAGTCAGTTCCTCGATCAAACAGTATGGTCTGAAGCTTTCCGTTGTCATGCCAAAATACCGCAACACCTCCAAGCACAACAAGTGTACGCAGACTGCTAGCTACATGTACAAGCGCATGGAGACTTACCGGAAGAGACAACGCAGAAAGCGCCAGGAGAGTCTTGTGTGGACGACGTATTCTGCCGATGGTAATGCGAAACAAGTGCGCGTCACGTTTGGAAATCTGATGGCAATCTCGATGAACATGAAGGAAACTTGTCAAATGACTGGCTTAAAACCTCTCATGGCAAGCGTTAGACACACCAACGGATTAGGCTTCTTACAGGCGGCTATCTTGGGAGTCTACCTTGGTACGAGAACGTACCTCTTCCCAACAAATGATTACGGTATGCAACCAAACTCGTTCTGGTCTGCACTGGGAAGGTATGGAATCGAGACGACGTATGTGACAGAGAAAATGCTCCAGTACGCTGTTCAGAGGGTCAATCCGAAGAAGTGCAACCTCTCGAAACTAGCGAATCTGATGGTCGGCTCGAGCGGACGACCAAACTGGAGAATAACAAACAGTTTCAAGGAGGCGTTTTTAGCTGCCAATCTTCCGGCAACGGCAATCTCGAACGTGTACCAGCACCCATTGAATTCGATGATCACCACGAGGTCGTTCCTTTCGTTTGAGCCCGTGAACCTTTGGCTGGATCCTCTTGCGCTGTCTCAAGGTTATATCAGCTTGGTCAACCCTAACGACACCCCGGACAGTGTCCTGGTGCAGGACAGTGGAATTGTTCCAATCAATACCCAGATCGCAGTGGTTAACCCGGCCACGGGAAACCTCTGCAAAGTGGGCGAGTTTGGAGAGATCTGGGTCTGTTCTCAGTCGACGGTGGCAGGCTTCATCGATGGAAGCGAAGTGCACGGCCAGATCAACAACTGGCAGGCGGACACCAAATACCTGCGGACGGGCGATTTTGGTTTCTTGCACAGTGTGAGCAAGCGTGTCTCTCACAACTCCCCAGTTATGGAGCTCCTGCTTCTGTACAATCTGGGCAAGATCGAGGAGACCTTTGAGTCGTTGGGCTTGCAGTACTTCGCCACCGACATCGAGGCTACCACTGAGAGATTCAACGTGATCGACAAGGCCTGCGTGTTCAAGGCCGGACAGTACATTGTGCTCGTTCTTTCGACTCCGGTGAAACAGTCCCTTAGTTCGATTGTTCCACTGATCACCATGAAGCTGATGAACAAGTATAGACTCGTCGTGGACGTTGTGACTTTTGTGGTCAAGATGCCGACGTCGAGACTGGGAGAGGTGCAGAGAAGAAGCGTCCTGCAGATGTGGCTCAATGGAAAGCTTCCAACGATCGGATCCTATGGAGCCAACACTGGAGAGGAGAGCACGGTTGCTACGTTGAAGAAGATGTCAGCATCTATAGAATAATGACAAAATTTGTACACGATACTTATGTGTGTGTGTTCCAATATTAAGACGTATATGTATACATAATCGTAAAAACCCTGCTAGGAACGTTAACCTAGTGGGCACCCTTGCCGAACTTCTCGTCGAGAACTTTATTCTTGACGACGGAGTACCACTGGTTGAGGTCTGCCTGGTTCTGGTGGAGGGCGACGATGATGAGGGTCATGTTGTCGAAGCCTATGCCGGTGATAGTATTTGCCATGCGGATACAGCTCTCGAGGACCATCTCGTTGATCTGGGGCAGCTTCTTTCCAAGGGAGAGCTCGTGGCGGATGAGGTGGACGAGGTCCTGGGGCTTGTAGCAGTCCCAGATGCCATCGCAGGCTATTATAAGGAATTCGTCGATTCTTGTGATCTTGCGGATGAAGATGTCGGGTTCGACGGAGACGGCGTACTCCTCCGGCGGGGTGAGGGAGACTGGTTCGCCCTTGTGGGCCTTGGCGAAGGTGTGCTTGTTTTTCACGTTGAACATCTTGAACGAATAGTCACCGAAGGCGCGCGAGAGGGCGAGGATCGAGTTGACTCTGTTGGACGCGACGTAGCAGCCGTCCTCGTGGATGCGGAGGAGCTCGCCCTTGTCCTTTGGCTTGTGGTCGAACGAGAGGGACTTCGCTCCGCCGCTGACGCTGAGGACGCAGCGGGAGTCACCGGTGTTGGCGACGATAATATAGTTCTGGATCATGAGAGCGACGACACCGGTGGAGCCGGACTGGTTGTTGGGCTCGCGGTAGTAGATGGAGTCGAGCTTGAGAAAGACGTCCTTGAGAACCTTGGGGAAGTTGACCAGAGGGAGGACCCGTCGCCCATGCGAGAGGTCCCACTTGTCCTGGTCGGAGAGCTTGCCGAGCTCCTCTTCGAGGCGGATGATGAGCTGCTGTGGGAGGTGCTCGGCCATGTACCTCGAAGTCCTGGAGCCACCGTGGCCGTCGAAGACGCCGTAGATATTAATGGGGACCTTGCGGACGACGAAGGCGTCGTGGACGTCGTCCGAGACCGCCATGGGCGGGGGCGACGAGGCCTGCGAGTCGGTTGTAGAGCCGGAGTGCTGTGAGGTGACGGACTGGATGGACGGCTGGGGCCGGAGCGGCTGGGACTGGATAGTGTGAACAGCGGCACCGTGGGAAGCACCGTGGGATTTACCGGCCTGCGGCAGGCGCCGCGGCGTTGGAGACGTCGACTTGTGCCTGAGAGCGTTGAGGCCGTTGGCGAACGAGGAACGGGACGCTCTGGAGCCCCTAGAGGCCCTGGAGGCGCGGCTGCCGGCGGAGTTGACCGGCGAGAGATCCGGCTGCGGCGAGCTCGACTGGTTACGATGGGACGCAGCCTGCTGCTCCCGGAGCACGTCCTCCTGGAGGATCTTGGCCATGATGGCCGGGTCCCGGATGGTCATACAGACAACGTCCTCGTTGTCGCAGTAGGCGTCCTCCATGGTCATGCGATAACCCTGCATCTCGCCGACGACGTGCGAGACACGGTCGTGGCTCACAGAGGTGATATTCTTCTCGGTAATTGGCTGCGAGATCAGTTGGCCCATTGCTTATTGCTTGGAAGAAGAATGCAGGTGGGGTGCGGGAAGAATAAGGGGAGAGGTGCGTCGGCGAGGGGGGGGGGAGGGAACTGGCAGTCAGGCTAGAGGATGATTTTTTTTTTTTTAGTGTGCGCCCGCCCAAAGATCTGGCTGGCCTTGATAAGACGAGCTCGGACGGAGGAGGCCGGGCGGGGGGAGGGGGGCTAGAAGAAGAACGAAAAAAGATTTGATGGAAGTGAAATCTGGAGAGACACGACTGCAAGTGATTAGCGTAGGTGGGTGGTCTGTCAGATCGATACATTAGTAAAAAGAGTATAAGGGTATATCGTATGCGATATAGCTGGCTGGAATCGTCACACGCGACTCAGCTCCTTGACGTAGTTCTCTCCCCAGTAGCTGGCGGTGTACTTGCGGATGTACTTGAACATCTTCTGGAAGTTGGCGGCCTTCTTCTCGTCGCTAATCGTCAGCGTCTCGTAGATGGCCTCGGCAGTCTCCTCGGTGTTCCACGGGTTGACGATGAAGGCGCCGTTGAGGTACTGGGCTGCGCCGGCGAACTCCGACAGCACGAGCGAGCCATGTAGGGCCTCCTGGCACGCGATGTACTCGAAGCTGACGAGGTTCATGCCGTCCCTGGTGGAGGTGACGAGGCAGACGTCGCTGGCGCAGTAGATGGCCATAAGCTCGTTGAAGTTGACGGACTTGTGCAGGAAATGGATCGGGACGAACTCGATCGTGCCGAACTTGCCGTTGATGCGGCCAACGAGCTCGTTGACAGAGGCCCGCAGGTTCTGGTACTCCTCGACGTCGCCGCGCGAGGGGACTGCGATCTGCACGAGCACGCACTTGCCGACCCACTCCGGGTGCGACTCGAGGAACACCTCAAAGGCATGCAGCTTCTGCGGGACGCCCTTGATGTAGTCGAGGCGGTCGACGCCGACGATCAGCTTGGTGTCCTTGCCGAAGCGCTCGTGCAGCTGGGCGATGCGGTCCTGGACGGATTCCTGCTTGAGGCCGCTCAGGAACTTGTCAACGTCGATGCCGATCGGGTTGGCGCCGATCGTGACCTGGCGGTGGTCGTACCAGCAGCCCTGTGGGTTCGTCCTGACCTTGACGATCTTCTCGATGGAGGACAAAAAGTGACGGACGTAGTCGTACGTGTGGAAGCCGATCAGGTCGCATCCGAGTACACCTTTGAGGATCTCGTACCGGACGGGCAGGATACGGTAGATCTCGGAGGAGGGGAATGGGGTGTGGAGGAAGAAGCCGATCTTGACGTTCTTGAATCCCCTGGCGTTGAGCTCGTCGCGCAGCATCGAAGGCACGAGCATGAGGTGGTAGTCGTGGATCCAGCAGAGGTCGCCGTCGTGGACGTGCTTGATGATCTCCTCGACAAACCGCTTGTTGGCCTCGATGTAGGCGGCCCAAGCGGCGTCTTCGAAGTTCATCTCGCCCGGGTGGTAGTGGAAGAGCGGCCAGAGGATCGAGTTCGAGAAGCCGTTGTAGTGGAGGTCGGCCACCTCCTCGGAGAGCCACACCGGGTAGCAGTCGAACTTCTCCTTGAGGTCGTGCTCGATGGTGCCGGCCTCCTTCGGGTCGGCGACGCTCATGCCGGGCCAGCCGAACCACTGGAACGGCCGGTGCAGTCCCTGGAGCGCCGTCACGAGGCCACCGGAGGACATCTTGTAGCCATAGCTGCCGTCGTCCTCTTTGGCGATGGTGACGGGGATACGGTTCGATGCGACCAGGATCTGGCCCGTTGTTTGTGCAATTGCCTCGGCGGCACCTGGCGTGTCTACAATGCTCATTGTGCTGGGAGGAAAGACGGGGGGGG
>JADIOY010000293.1:0-10440 GCA_018344475.1 Xiuguozyma silvatica | reverse complement strand
GACTGCTAAAAAAAAAAGTTAGTCCCCTCATGCCTTCTGGCCCTCCTTGGCTTCAACGTGCTCGTAGATGTCTGGGGTCACGCCGTTGCCGATCTCAGACTCCCATCCTCTGGCACGCTCAAAGCCGTTGGCTCCACGCTGGTAGTCGCTGAAAGCCTGCTGGATCTTCTGCGAGGAGGTCTCGACGAATGGTCCGTACTGGATAATTGGCTGGTCAAGGACCTTTCCTGCGACGAGCACAAAGTGGGCGGCCTCGGTGGCATCTGCTGGGACCTTTCCGGCAACGGAGTCGCCGTCACGCTCGAAAAAGACATTCGTGTACTGTGGGACGTGACGGCCGCTGATGTTCAGCTGGCCCTGCAGCAGGTACAAGAATGCGTTGAAGTCCTTTGGAAGCGGCTGCGAAAACTCTCCGCCGGGCTGGACGATGTACTCGTAGTAGTCGATCGGGGTGTATGCAAGGTCCTTGACACTCTCGGTGCCGTAGGCCGATCCGCTAACAACGGACACCTCGACCTTGTCGTTTGGCTTGACCACAGGAATCTCAGAAGCTCTGAGATCGCGGTACCGGGGCTCGCAGTGCTTCAAGTCGGCCGGCAGGTCGACCCACAGCTGCATGCCCTGCACGTTTGTTCCGTCAGGGTTGTACGGCATCTCGGCATGAACGACGCCTTTGCCGGCGGTCATGAACTGCAGGTCACCAGGGTTCAGAATTCCCTGCTTGCCGGTGAAGTCCTCATGAAGCATGCAGCCCTTCATCAGAAGAGTGACGGTCTCCTGGCCTCTGTGTGGGTGGTCAGGGAAGCCGGTGCCAGGAGCCACATTAAAGTGGTCGAGCATCAGGAACGGACTGAAGTTCCGCATTCCAGAGACACCGATGGACCGGCGCACTCGGGCACCGACACCTTCGTTCTGCTCTTTGGCGTAAAGAAGTTTCAGGATAGATCTAGGACCGGACATTTCAATTTGCTCTGGGGTAGTAGTGTTGGCGGTGCTGGGGGTAGTAGTGGCAGGGGTCTCTTCTTTCTTGCTGTAGAAGTATAAGTAGGAGAGTATCAGAACCACAATTGAGTACAGAAGAGTTCTTCTCTGTGTCATACGCTGGGGGTAGACTGTGAATATATATAGTGCTAGAGCCTATCTGTAAAAATACTCCGGTTTTTATACACCGCTCATGGAAGAGTCTAGGCGTGCCTGGGAGCCCTGACTAAGGCTGACTCAACTTTGAAAAAAAAATCTCCCTTAGTAATATTCCTCCCCAGTGCCCTCGCTGCACTGAAACACGCTGATCTCAGCATTCTGGTTTTGGTTCGTTGCCAGCATCATCCTGTGCGGGTGCATCGCCAGGTAGTTAATGTAGCTGTTGCCCCGCGTAGTGCCGTTCAGCTGGTTCATGAACCCGCTCGTAGTGATCGTGCTGATCAGCTGGCCGCCAGTGCTGTAGATGTCCACCGCCTTGGAAGCGCATGCGATCACCGGTGCGTGCTCGTGGATGATCGCCGTCGTCATCATCTTGTCGAACGGTCGGAACTTCATAATCGGGTCATCCTGCCGGATGTCCCACAACTGCACGAGGCCGTTAGCCGAGCCGGAAACCAGCTCCCTCATACCGCCTCTCTGCATGTGCACATTTTTGATCGGCGACCGCCCATCCTGAGGCTGCGGCTTGTACAATTTGACCATCGAGTCCCTAGTGACCATACGGCGGTCGTAGACGCGCATTGTACCGTCCTGGAAACCACCGATGAAGATGTCTCCGCTGACTTGGTCCGACGTCATCGTCGTGATCATCGACGTCGACCGCAGCGGCACGTCCTCAATGCACTTCTCACGGGGCGCATCCCAGATACGGATTATCTTGACATCACCGGTGACAAGCAAGGTACCTCTGCTCTGCTGCCACTCACTGATGAGACCAACAGATCTTTGCGTAGGCAGGATGTCAGTGAGAGCACGCCAGCCGGTGATCAGCTTGCACTGAGACTCGTCCTCAAAGTTCTTGTAGATCTTGACCACACCGTCGCTCGAACCGGTCAGCAGCAGTGGAACGTCGTCCTCGTTCAGGAACTTCAGGTCGGAGACTTTAGTACCGAACGGATTGCCGTTCGAGAATCTAGACAGCTCCACCTTCTTGCCCCAGTCGAAGACACTCAGGTTGTCCTTGTCATCGGCCGCAACAATCCAGTTTTCAAACTGTGTGAACTTAAGAAGCTTAGGCTGCGTCTTGTTGTTCAAAGTGGTCACGAGAGTGTTCCAGTTACCTTTCACGGCAAGCTCCTTCTGTGGTTGAGTCTCTGCAATGATCTGCTCGTTGCGGTGCTGCCTCCACAGACGCTTCGTGTACTCGTCACTTCCAGGCTCCTCGGAATCCTTGTTGCCCAGCTGTGGCTCCTGGAAGTACTCCGAACTGTACTCGAAGAACTTGCTGTTGAACGGGAGGATCGGTTTGCCGTTATCTCTCAAACGGTGGTGGAAGCGTGGAGTCGGTGGTGCCTCAAGAGCTCCGTATGCCATGGTAGTTGGTTGTTGCTGCATTGGAAGCTTCAACTTGTAGATACTCGATGTATCGTCACCATCTTCGTCTGCCAGATGGAATCCTTTCAGCCATGTAGCTGCCTTGCTGATGAAGCGCTGGCTAACAGAAGTATTAGACGCACTCGACATAGTTCTATGATGCCCTTTAACAGGAGAGCCATTTAACTGCCCGCCACCTGGACGAATATTCATCGACTGCACTCTTCTGCTAGGGGTATTCTTCTGAGGGCCCTTAGGATTGAGAATGATGCTGCCGTTAGGGCTCGTAGGCATGATATTGCCGTCAGGGCCCCTGCTTCGCAGCTGCACCAGGTAGTCCTCCATCGAACGTGCGAGATCGGCAAGCTCGCTTTCATTGAGCTTCCAGAGAACGTAGTCCAGTAGTTGTTCAGCGTAATCCTTCACTTCATTGTGAGGGTCCTCACTGGCGATCAAAATAGCCTTCCAAATGGCGGCAAAGATTGTACCGTAGGCTGGCGAGTGTCTACGAACTTCGTCGATCTGGCTGGGGTTGTCTGCAAGTGTGATCTCCTCCTCCAGCTGGCCAAATGCACTGACAATGAAGAAGTCAAGATACTTGACAACGAACCGACTGAAGAAGCAGTTAACCTCTCTTCTAATAAGCGGCGAGCCGTCGTTGATGAGGTTTAACACTTCAGTGGCAATCTGCACCTCCTGCTGGTTCAGTTCCTCCTTCATCGTGGCGTATGCACGGTCCATTGTGTTATCCTGAACACTCTCAAGCAAGATAAAGTTCGAGAGTGCATCGATAATGGAAGCACGAATCTCAGGAATAGGGTCCTTGATGAGGGTGAGCATCTTCCTCGTGAGACCACTCTTCAGGAAAACGGTGACTGCCTCTAAGTGCTCCTTGAGAAGCTCAGCAATCAGCATTGCACTCCACTGTCTTAAGAGTGGACTCTCTGATGTGTCGATGTAGTATATGCAAGTCTTGACGAGGTCGAGGGAGAAGCAGATCTTCTGGCCGTTCTTGAAGCCTCTGACGAAGCAGGAGAGAACAAATGCGCTCATTGCCTTCTGGTCGTCGAACGTGAGGTTGTTGCTTGGAACGCCATCGATGGTAGCCATTGGCGGCACGGCAGGAGCCTGGGTAGTAAAGATCTGCACGAAGTAGTTGTAACGTCTATCTTTGAACAGCTCCTGCTGGGTGCTCTTGTAGTCGACAGACATGATACGAGTCCAGATGAAGGTCAAGACCGGCTTGAGTTCAGGAGAAGGACTCTGTAAGAGTCGAAGGATGTATGGGAAGATACCGATGCTGAGGGCAAGATAGACTGCCCAAGGTCCCAAGTCAAGGAACTGAGACAGTAAATGCAGGGCACGGAGTCTATGAGCTTGTGAGAGGAGAACCTGCAAGACAACTGGGAGTTGCTGGGGTGGTTCCTTGGTGGACGAACCATACTGGAGCCAGATCTCGAATGCCGTCAAGTGCTGCTCAAAGAACGAGGAGTGCTGGTAGTTGATGACTGAGCGGTCACCTTGCGCTCCAGTAGGTCCAGAGAGACTGGCCCTTGTAGACGAAAGACTGCCATTGCGCTGGACTGCCGCGCTCGTTGTAGAAGTACCTGGAGCTGCTGGGGCGGTGGCGCCGGCGCCGGCAGCAGCGGCGCCGGCAGGATGCTTGTTCTGGTGGTGCTTACCGTGGTGGTGCTTAGAAGACTCTGGCTCTGGAGGTTGTAGCTGGGGGATATCAGTCATCAGCTCCTTTGGCTTCTCGAGCTTCTTCTGCTTCACGAGCTGGCCCAACACCTCGTCGATGGCCAGCTCCCAGGCGTCCCACATTGGATGGTCGTTTACATCAGGGAGAGGAGGGTCAGATATTGGATGGCAACCTGCCATTGGCATGATCCGCTTAGCCAGCAAGAAGTTTCTAAAGAGTGCAGCGACCATCAGGTCTTGACGGAAGAGTTTCTTGAACAGCGGCCGCGGAAGAGACGTCCATGCGATCGTATCGGTGACGGCGATGAAAATCCAGTTCAATTCGCCGAGGGGTGTACGACGGTCGGTGAGACGACCTGGAATCTCTATCTGACCATCCTTGTCCTTCAATATGTCGTACTCTCCCTCCTTCCTCAGCGGAGACGATAGCACAAACCACTTGACGCTCATCTCAATGGGGGAAGTCAAGCAGCAGGTGAACAGGTCGGCCGGAAGGTCGGGGTTCATCGGAAGAATCTCGTTCGACCGACAGGCTCCAAGCTGCAGAGACTCAATATACGAGCTGACAGAGGAGGGCGCAGCGCTGTCTCCCCTGTGATTGGCCTCGTCGTCAATCCGCTTCTGAATAAACTTCTTGTTGTTTTCTATGACGTTTCCGGCGGCGGAGGTGTCTATCACAAAGATGCAGGGGGCACCAATCCAGTTCTGCAGGTCGTACAGACTCACCGGAATGTACTGCGTGTATCCCCTGTTGAACACCCAGATCTCTCCACTCTGTGTCGGCTGCGGAACGCCGTGGCCGTTGTAGTGGAAGAGGATCCGCTCGTCCTTCGCGTTGCGTCTCAGCGTCGTGCATAATCTCTTCAGGTCTTCGACAGATGGATCCAGCGACTGCTTGTACTTGGTCCTCGACGAGATCGACTCGTAGTTGCCCTGCAGACTGCGGCCAATGGCCTGGAGCGCCTTCTTGGGGTCGCCGTAGGATGTCGGATTGACAAACGATTCCAGGAACGGACACTCCTGCGGGCGCTGAATATCTGGCGGCGGAATACCCAGATTGAGACAGAGGACAAGTGCAGCCGTCGTCGTCTTCTTGTTGTTGCCCTGTGACTTCCAATCGGGGATCTTGTGGACAAGGTCTTCCGGTGATGGATCGGCGCTGGTTGTGTTACGTTTGAGGTCATAATGCGAGTAGTAGTGCGATTGAAGGTTATCTAGGAACGACTGATCGTTCAGAAGACCATGTCGAAGTTCGGACGACATCATGCAGTGCCCGAAACCCTTGTGGCGGTGCTCTTCTATTTGAGGTCTTGTCACTGGACCGCTTAACAGATGTGCACCTGTCGAGCCCAACTTTTTTTTTCTCCTCCCACACGCAGGGCTCTGGCTGGCAGCTGGGGGAGGAGAGAAAAATGTCAGAAAATGACATGATGATAGTAGGTAGATTCGGTGGTGTATATAAACAGAGTATACAATTATATGGGTTGAATCGTCGTCTGTTGCTGCTGCTACTGTAGTTGCTGCTGCTGATTCTGCTGATTCCGCTGTTGCTGTTGTTGTTGCTGTTGTTGCTGTTGCTGTTGCAATTGCTGCTGCTGCCGTTGCTGCTGCTGCTTCTTGTCCTTATTCTTCGCCGTCTTATCCCAGAAGTCGAGGGATGCGACGACGTCGTAGCCATTGTCGTCCTCGTATGCGTAGAGGATTTCTTGGGAGGACGAGTGCAGGAACCGAATGTTCTCTGCGACGATAACCCTCAGCAGCTCGCCTGTGTCGACATGGCGAATCTCGATCATGTTGACGTCAAATGCAAGCAGGTATGGGTACCACAGAGCGAAAGCGTGCGGAACCCCCTCCCAGTGAACGATCCACTTCGGTCTCGATCTCCAACCGTTGTGATTAATGAAGAAAGAGAACGACGAGTAGGACAGGAGGAAGTCGGAGTTGATCCGGTCGATCTCCAAAGGCTTCAGGCCCTCTCTGCCGATAGCGAAATCGAGAGAGGTGTCTGCAGGGTCGAGCAGTTGCTCCATGACGTTGTTGTCTAGCGAAACAATCTCGAAGCCCTTCGAGCAGCCGACGCAGAGCTTCGTCTTGAGGAAACTCACCGAGACCGGCTCGGAGTTGAAAGTAACGTCCTTCGTCTCTGACTTGAACTTCCTCTTCTGCTTCTTGGCAGTGATAGGGTCGATCGGCTCGAACACCCTGATCGTGTTGGACGACGACTTGGCAGCGCAGACAAGCATCCTGCCCGAGCAAACTCCAACCTGGAAGAACGAGACGTGAGACATCATCTCCTTGCCCATCCTGGCGTTCCTTGAGGCATCGCCTCCGTTCAGAACGTCCAGTGGCCAGTAGAACAGCTTCTTGTCGCTCAGGGCGAGCAGAATCTGGTACTCGCCGAGAATGTCGGCCTGAATAACGTTCGTCTTGCTGATCAGTTTGACAGGCTTGCTCACTGTCCGCTTCGTACTGCCCTCTCCCAGTTTCACCTCACTCACGTAGATGCCAGCATCCGTTCCGTAGAGGATCTTCCGGCCGCCGTCAAACGGCACAACACAGTTGATCTTGTTGTTGGCTTTGAAGAACTTGGAGCTCAGAGGTGTCAGCGTGAAGACGTCGTTGTCCTCAATCAGCTTACGCGACTGCTTCTCGATCTTGTCGGCAAGCATCCTCTGGATGGCCGGCGTAGCATAGAGCGTTAGGTCGTAGCCGTTGCGTCCAATGTAGGTGAACGACATAGGGCATTTGTAAGAAGAGGAGGAGAGCTGAAGAGTGCTCTGTGGGATTGTGCGGCCCAACATTGCAGTGGTCGAGCCAGAGACGCCGTACGAGGAGGCACGCTTGATCATTCGCATGTTTGGCGAATCCTCGGTGAGCGACATGTAAAGAAGCGGCAGTGGGATTGGCCGCTGGTAGACGCGGTAGACTTCGCGCTTGTTGATGTTCTTGACCTTGACGAAGAGCAGCGCATGGTCAAACAGGTAGGTTTGGATGTCACCCTGCTTGTCCTTGTCCTGGCTGCTCCGCTTCTTGAGAGTGCACTGGTAGAGCATCTTTCTGTTCTCGGCAGTGAGTCTCAGGTCGACCAGTTCTCCTGGTCTGAACACCAACTTCTGCTTGAGCAAGAACAGGTTGAGTCTGTCAGAAGCCTTACCAGTCTCGAAGTTGATTCTGGTCAGCATCTTCTGAAGCATCTCCATAGCCTTGTTCAGGTTTGCGTAGTCGCGAGAGTTTGGATCGGTATGGTCCCTGATACTCTTCAAGAGCAGAGGGTAACGTGCCGGACGAGTAGTTGGCTTCGACAGATACGAAGAGACGTCAAGTCTCCGCGACTCTGCCCTATTAGAAGTGTCCTCGATGAAGCGCACAAAGAAAGGATTGTGCCGCTTCTGGCGGTCAAACTCATACCGTCCCATGATCTGTCCCGCGCCGTAGTTGATGAATGGCTCGAACTTTGGAATAAACTCAAGGAAGATGTCACCGATCTCACGCACAACGGGCTGCTCCTGTTGGCGTTTGGTGAGAACCTCAGCAAGCTTCGAGTTGACATCCCAGATGTCATTGATTCCGTAGAAGACGGTGTTCACGAAGTGCTCACGCTCGGCGGGCTTGATGATCTTGGTCTCGCTGAGGGGCCTAATCCAGAACTCCCTCAGGTACTCGAGATCCTTGACGAAGTCTCTCTCGGAGTATATGGTCTCAAAGATACACTCCTGGCGCTTAATCTCGCGCTTGTCGAGCTTGTCCAAGATCTCCTTTGGAACTGTCAACTGCCAGTAAGGCTTCTGTTCCTCCTGTGTAAAGGAGATGCGCGAGTCCGAGCGAACGAGACTCGAAGACTTCTGTCCGAGGCGAGCCTGTTGCTCAAGACGACGAGGGCAGGCAATACTGTAGCAGAGGTTCTCCCTGGTGCACGTTGGCGAGTAGCACTCCGTGAGCAAAGTAAACACTCCGTTGATATTGTTGGAAGGCTGCTGTGGTGGCGCCTGTAGCTGGGTGGTGCTTGCCTGAGGTCTCGACGTGAATGAGCTGTCGCCGTCGTTAAACTCCTGCGCGAGGCTGCTAGCGGCAGAGTTCTGGCGGACAAACTGCTGCTGCGACTCGGTATAAGGAGAGAAGGAGTCCTCGGTGAACTGGTACACTTCACTGTTGGAGTCTCTGAGGCGGTGCTCGTAGGTAACATCGTGGAAGAATTTTTGTGCGTCGAGAGATCTGCCGAGCAAGAGTGCCAAGTTCCGGTCGGTCGTGCGAATGATCCTGCAGATGAGATCGACGGCGTCAGAGCCGGTGAAGGCATCTCTGTACTCAAGACCGTTCTTATAGCAGGAGCCGAGCTCTATGCGCGCTTTGAAAGCGTCAGCGACACGAGAGAGCATGGCCGGATAGACGGACGGCTTCTTTGGGGAGCTCGTCATGGCCATCGAGGCGCTTCTCGACTGGAGAGAACCAGTAGAGTAGATGCGATCCTTATCGCCTGAGTTTCTAAGGGAGCTGCTCGAGGCGACGCGGCGGGTCAAAGAACTGAACGATCTCGACTTGGAGGATCTCTCTCTGTTTCTGACCTCAAGCTTCTGCGGCAGGACACGTCCCGTTGGCATCATCTGCTTGGTGGAGCCGGAGTGGTACTTGTCAAAGTCGTAGCCTTGTCCCTGTGAGGATGGGGCCCCAGAGTAGGAGTTACCGTTGAAGTTGAACTTGTCGCTGCTGTCCGATGCGAGCGAGCTCGACGATGGGGTTCTGTTCATGCGGAGGAAACTCAACGACTGGCGCAGTATAGGCGACTTCTTGGAACCTGGGGACTGCGGAGAGGAAGGTATTGCGGCCGTCATGCTGAAGCTGTGCTGGTTGTGGGTCTGATGATGCGAGGACTGCTGGACTGGCTGGTACAGATGTGACGGGGAGATCGGCGACTGCAGATGCTGCGAGGAGGCGGCGGTTGGCGGCGGGACGTTACTCACTGCACGGCGCTGCTGGTTGTAAGTGTTTGCCTCAGGGGACGGGTCCTCGGTAGGGTACAGTTCGGAGCGTCTAGGCATCGGCGAAGAGGCGATCCGGGGAGAAGGCTGCTGAGGCCTGCCACTCTGCGGATGCTGTGGTTGGGATGCAGAGAGCCTCTGGCGGGAGTAGTTCAGAGCAGCCTGCTGCTGCTGGGAGCTGACGGCATCGACGGGTGTTGTTGGTGCGGAAGCCAAGGAGGTTTGCTGGTGGATGCGAACGACTGGTGCCGTCTGTGGGACGGGTAGAGCGTTCTGGGGCGTCTGCTGATATCTGTAGTGGCCTTGCGGGATCTGGTGTTGCGGCTGTTGGTATTGCTGCTGTTGATACTGCTGCTGTTGATACTGCTGCTGTTGATACTGCTGCTGCTGCTGCTGCTGCTGCTGCGGCGGCGGCGGCGGCGGCTGCTGCTGTTGCTGTTGAGCCAACATCTGCTGGTGGTACGGGTGAGCGCCCTGGCTTCCCTGGCTGCCCTGGCTGAACTGTCTCTGTGTGGCCGGTGTGGCCTGCGTCACCTGCGGCTCCGGCCGCTGGTATCCGTATCCCTGTGTGTAACCCTGCTGATATCCTTGGTACTGGTTGGCGTGCTGAGCCTGCTGGGCCCGCTCCGGCCGATCCTGCGTCACGATTCCGAGCCCGCCCTGCGAGCTTTCGGACGGCTGCGAGGCCTTGCGCTGCGAGCGAGCAGACCTCTGGCTGGAGGCGGAAGGCTGTCTAGGCTGGCTGATCGGGAGGTCGCGAGAGGTCTGGCGAGACCGTGGGGCCTGGTGTGGAGGTTTCTGCTGCTGTACAGCGACCTGCTGCGGCTCGGATGGTGCTCGGACCTTCGGCAGCGGCGGCACTTGGCCCAGAGGAGTCTGTGTCGAGAGGCCGGCAAACTGGGTGTGCAAATCGGCCGCACTTCCGGCGTGCGGGTTCGAGGCTTGTCCACCGTGCCCTGGGCGGCCCGCTTGGGGCTTGCCGTGGGATTGTAAGTGCGGCATCTATAAAGCTAGGTGCCACGCGAGTGTCCGGTGTCTTTTATAGCTGGCTGGTGGTGGAACAACCGGTGGCAGACTCCGGCTTTTATGGGGGGGAAAAAGGTAGCTCGTAAAAAGTAGCAAGGGCCGGGGGGGAGGAGGAGGAGGATTGGGGGGGAGAGAGCGGGCCACGACGCTCTCTCTACTAGAGGAAGTCGAGCCGGTTTTTTTTTGCGGCGCTGCGGGGGCAGAGAGAGTCTCGGAAGTAAGC
>JADIOY010000292.1:0-10571 GCA_018344475.1 Xiuguozyma silvatica | reverse complement strand
GTTATCACTTTCGGTTCTGATCCGAACAACCCCGGTTCGAATCCGGGTACGACCTATTTTTTTGTCACTTACTCTTCAGTGAGTCAGGCTCGGCCTCGAAAATTTTGTCGGCATCTGCTGCTCCCCACGAGGAGGCAGTGAAAAATGAAAAATGAAAAATTGAGACCCTTATATTTTTCTATAGTTATAACCATGTCCAAGGCCTTCCTTCCTCCAGACTACAAGTACCCAACGACGGCCTCCCAGAGCTACCGATCCACGAGATCTAGCTCTGATGCCACCAAGACCTTTGCTGACGCCGTCTTCCGTGGACTCGCCGAGGATGGCGGTCTCTTTGTCCCCCCAGAGATCCCACAGTTGAAGCCTGGATTCATCGAGAAGGGTGAGTCGCTCTCCTTCCAGGACATCGCCTTCGAAATAATGCGCTTCTACATCACCGAGCAGGAGATCCAGAGTGCCGACCTGTCGGCGCTGATCGCCAAGTCGTACTCGACTTTCCGCGACGCCCAGATCACCCCGCTCGTCAAGGTCAAGAGCGACGCTGCCACCGACAAGAACCTGTACATTCTGGAGCTGTTCCACGGCCCAACGTACGCTTTCAAGGACGTTGCCCTGCAGTTCCTTGGAAACCTGTTTGAGATGTTCCTGCGCATCCGCAACGACAACAAGGACGAGGGCGAGCCCCGCGACAAACTCACCGTCGTCGGCGCCACCTCTGGCGACACCGGCTCGGCTGCCATCTACGGCCTCAGAGGTAAGAAGGACGTCTCGGTGTTCATCCTGTACCCAACGGGTCGCGTGTCTCCGCTCCAGGAGCAGCAGATGACCACCGTCGAGGACAAGAACATCCACTGCCTCTCCGTGACGGGCACGTTCGACGACTGCCAGTCGCTCGTCAAGCAGGTGTTCTCTGACAACACTTTCAACGGCCGCTACCAAATCGGCGCCGTCAACTCGATCAACTGGGCCCGCATCCTCGCCCAGATTACCTACTACTTCCACGCCTACTTCCAGCTGCGCAAGGACGTCCCAGCCTCCGAGAAGGACTCCTTCAAGGTCAAGTTCGTCGTCCCTTCGGGCAACTTCGGTGACATCCTCGCCGGCTGGTTCGCCCAGCAGATGGGCCTGCCGATCGAGAAGCTCGTCGTCGCCACCAACGAGAACGACATCCTCAACCGGTTCCTGCGCACCGGAAAGTACGACAAGGCCCCTGTGAAGGCCACCTACTCGCCCGCCATGGATATCTGCGTTTCGTCCAACTTTGAGCGCTTCCTCTGGTACATGGTGCGCAAGACCGACGCCAACGGAGACAGCGCCAAGGCCGGCGAGATCGTCGCCAAGTACATGAAGCAGCTGAACGAGGAGGGCTCGTTCCAGGTCAGCCCGGAGACCCTCAAGGCCTGCCAGGAGTTCCTCTCCAGCGATGCCGTCACCGACGACGACACCGTCGCCACCATCAGAGATGTCTACCAGAAGACCTCCGACAACTACGTTCTCGACCCTCACACCGCCGTCGGCGTCACCGTCTCGCGCCGCCAGGCCGCCAAGGACCCTTCGGCCAACTACGTCTCGCTCTCGACGGCCCACCCGGCCAAGTTCAGCGAGGTCGTCGACAAGGCCCTCGGCGACATCCCAGGCTACTCCTTCGACAACGTCCTTCCTGCCCAGCTCAAGAAGCTCGCTACACTTGAGAAGCGCATCACTTTTGTCAAGACTGCCGACCTCAAGACCATCGAGGGCGTCATCGAGAAGGAGTCCGCCGAGGAGGCCCAGTGACCTTGTCTAAAAAAAAAAAAACGTTAGAATAGTAAACCATTAATGCAATCCCAAATCTTCAAATCAAAGCTTCCTCGCGATTTCCCTCGCGAAGAAGCGCGATTTCGATTTCTTCAACGAATTTTTAGACCAGCCCTCTTTTTTTTTTTTTTTTAAGCCCCTCATAGTACACGCTTTTCATCCTATCCCTTTTCTAACACCATGCCATACAAGCCAGGCCAAGCTGTTCCAAGGGGGGCGGGCGCACCTACAGGTCCACAGGGTCTGCAGGGTCCACAGGGTGGTCCACAGGGTCCGCAGGGCCCACAGCCGCCACAGGCCATGCACTTTAAGCCCACCGACATCACGCTGTCCAAGTCCATTGAGAGCCAGTTCCCGGACAAGGTGGCGATGTACAACCAGCTGAAGCGGCGCGAGCGCGAGCTCGACCTGACGATCAACAAGATGCTGCTCGATTTGCAGGACTACCAGCAGGGAATCGCACAGGGATTCCTACAGGACGACGTCGAAGACAGCGACATTCTGCGCATCTTTATCTACAACACGAGCGAGAGCCAGCCGTGGCAGACGAAGCAGGAGGAGGGCAAGAAGGCGCCGACGCCTGTGTGGACGCTGCGTATCGAGGGCCGGCTGTTGAACGACAAGGAGCCGATCGACTCGCCAAAGCGCAAGAAGTTCAGCAGCTTCCTCTCTGCGCTGAGCGTCGAGCTTAAGGCCAAGGACGGCAAGGACGGCGAGCTGCAGATCAAGAAGGCCCCAACGGGCAGCGCCTCGGATGCCAGGGTCGTCGAGTGGCACGACGATCCGTCGCTTCCGGAGCCGGAGAGACTTAGAAAGCAGTTTGACGGAATGGACGTGCGCCGCGCCGGCTCGTCGATCCCGGCCGCCGAGATCCCTGAGGGCGAGAGTGTTTCCTCCAGCGAGAAGGAGATCGTCGCACACATCGTCATCCAGCCCAAGATGTTCCCAATCAAGCTGCAGATCGTCGAGGAACCGCTGATCGAGCTCGTCGGCAAGAACGAGATCACCCAGTCGGAGTGCCTCCACAAGCTTTTCAACTACGTCAAGTCGAACAACCTGTTCCAGGTGCAGGAAGTGTCGGGCAAGGACGTTCAGCAGCAGCAGCAGCAGCAGCAGCATGTCCAGCAACATGGCCAGCGCGGCCACCAGCAGAACCAGCAGCAGGGCAAGGACCCTCAGGGCCAGACGAAAAAGAACGTGACGATCAAAGCCGACGACCTGCTGTACCGGATCTTCGACGAGACTGAGCTGACGCTGCCACGCATGATGGAGCTTTTGAGCACGAAGCTGCTGAAGCCGATCGAGCCTATCAAAGTGGAGTACAGCATCAACACTCTGCGCAACACGACGCTGGGCGAGGTGGTGATCGACCTGAAGGTGGACAAGAAGCTCGTCAACCCTGGCGCCAAGCCCGGCGCAGAGGCCATCAACGGCATCAACAAGCTGCTCGCCGAGGAGGTGCTGAGCAAGGAGTCTGCAGACGAGCTGCTCCGGTTGAACGACAACGTTCGCCTCGACATGCAGATGCTAAACTACTCGAAGCTCAAGTACGACTTCTACAGGCAGCTTTCCGAGGACCCTGTCGGATTCCTGAACCGGGTGCAGGAGCGCAACGACGAGTACCTCAAGATCCTGTCGAGTGACTCGGTTGCATTCGGCGCTAACGGTATGGTGGACGAGGAGATTGTGCGCCGGTCGGACTTCTACACTGACGGGTTCATGAAGGAGCACGTCGAACTGCTGTTGAACAGCGGACGTTTGTAAAACACATATATTAAAGTTTGTACTGATATTACATTACCTACTCGAGTCCTTCGAGTGCCTCGTTGACTTTGGTCCACCAGATCTTTGCGAACTGTGGGCTGATCTGCTGTGCGAGTCCTTCGAAAGTGGGATACACCTTTTCCGGCGACTCCTTGGTGTACCATCCGTCAAGGCCAACCTTGACGGTGAGCAGAGTGTCTTCCAAGGTGACTATTTCGAGTCCATTGGGAGTTGTCGCGAGTTTTGTGAAAAACTCCCGGTACTCCTCGGCGACTTGGCGGTATTCTTGGTCCTCCATATAGCAAGGGCTGTTAAGGGGAAGATCCACGCCAAGTATAGTTACGCGGAAAAAAGAGCGGTGAAAAGTTACCTCCCCCCCGAGAACCACTTGTTCGTTATAGTCTAGGAGACATGTCGAGCGATAACGAGGAAGGAATTGGGGCGACCGACGAGGAAATGACCATCGTTGAGGAGTACAAGTTGTGGCGGAAAAACTGCCGCTACATGTACGACTTCATCACGGAGACTGCCCTCACTTGGCCGTCTCTTTCGATCGATTGGGTCCCTGCGGATGCGTTTGAGAACAAGACGAAGGATTCCAAGTACGCCGTCGTGCGGAACCTGCTGCTGACAACGCACACGTCGGACGAGAACAGCGAGTTGAATCACCTGAAAATTGCGTCGACGCAGCTGCCGCGGTCGATCTTCCCCGAGGGGAAGAAGCTGACGCCGGAGGAGCTCGAAACGGTCAACTCTCGGCTCAAGATCTCGGCCAAAGTTGAGCAGAAGTCGGAGATCAACCGCGTGAGGTACATGCCACAGCACCCACGGTCGGTGGCAACCATCCGCGGCGACGGATCGGTCACCGTCTACGAGTTCAACAAGCGGATGGAGGTGACGCACGAGGCCGAGCTCGTGCACCACGAGCAGAACGGATTCGGGCTGTGCTGGAACCCGGTGGACGCCGGCGAGCTGCTGACGTCCTCGGACGATGCCACCGTTGCCCTCTGGGACTATAGTTCCGAGTCGACGGCGGCCAAGCTGTCGCCGAAGCAGGTCTTTAGGTACCACACGGACGTGGTGAACGACGTCAGGTGGCACAAGTCGGGCCAGTTCATCGGCAGTGTCGGCGACGACAAGAAGTTTGTCTACGTGGACAAGCGCGCCAGTGCCGGCTCGGCTGCTGCCATAGACAGGGTGCTAACGGGCGGCAAGACGGCGTTCAACAGTCTGGCATTCAGCCCGTTCGACGAGTACCTTGTCGCCATGGGCGGCGAGGATTCGAACGTCTACCTGTATGACCTGCGCCAGATGGACCGCCAGCTGCACATGATGATGGGCCACACAAAGCAGATAACCAACGTCGAGTGGGATCCGTTCCACGACAACGTGGTGGCCACCTCGTCCGACGACAGACGCATCATTCTGTGGGACATCGACAAGATCGGAGAGGAGCAGCAGCCAGATGAGGTGGAGGATGGAGTTCCAGAGCTGCTTATGATGCACGGCGGCCACACCGGTGGAGTGAACGATTTCCAGTTCAGCTCGGAGGTGCCGTGGTGTATTGCAAGCTGCTCTGACGATAACATCGTGCACGTGTGGCAGGTGAGCCGGAAGGTGCTAGAGGAGAACGGCGAGAAGGGCTACAAGATCGAGGTCAGCGACGATGTCCTGGAGTAGTCAACGCAATGCAACGGAATGCAATGCAACATTTGTATAGTAATAAGAGCCTACACTGAGAGTCCCTTTAACTACCCCCGTTCCACCCACCAGCTCCCCCGCCCCTTCCCAAATTGGGCTGGTGAGAGCTGGTGAAAAAAAAAAAAAGAATCGTGGGGTCTGAAAAATTTTGAACCAAGACCTCTCTATAGACAACCATGTTCAGCGGCGCCAGAACGTTCTCTACCAGCTGCAGCAGGGCTGCAGCCAAGATGAAGGTTTACCAGAGATTGCCTGCCAAGCGCGATGGCCAGCCTCTGATGAGCTATATCCGCGACGCACAGTACAAGAAGCTCGACCCGACCGGTGCCAAGAGAGCCTTGTTCGACCTGAAAAACCCAGAGAGACTGCGTGCCGACGACGTTGTGACCGTCGTGTACAAGGACCAGAAGCCAGTGACGGGCCAGATCATTGCTATCAAGAGAGCGGACGTCTCGTCGGACGTGCTGATCAGAAACAAGCTGGGAACTGTCGGCGTCGACATTATGATTCCAGTCTTCCACCCTAACGTGCTCAGACTGGACATTGTCAGAAGACCCGTCGAGTACCGCCCAAGAAACAAGCACTACTACATCAAGGGATCGCGCCTTGATGTTGGTGACGTCGGCGGAAGTCAGTAAACACCCACTACATGTATATAGGATAATATTAACGGACATACACAAAGACAGGTTGAGCAAGCCATACCATACCATACACATACTGAGTTCCACCCCAGTTTTCCACCACCACCACCACCGCAAGATTCCACACTATTTCTGGGGCCCGCCCCATTTTTCCTCGGCCTCGAGCCGGAAAAAAAAAAGCTAGTTAAGCGCCGACCCCCCCTTAATTTTTCACTTATCTCGACAAAATCAACATGCTTTCTTTCCTGATTCTCGCCGCCTGCGTCGTCGCAGACACGGCCGCTTCGGACAGTGCTGCTTCCAGCGTGAGCTCTGCCACTGCTGCCGCAAAGAGCACTCCTCTCGCCTACGGCAACTACACAATGGCCGAGTTCGCCCAGCTCCCGCTCCTTAAGCGCATCACCACGTATCCTTGGCAGCTGGAGAAGATCACCGTCGCCGTCATCGCCGCCTACGTGCTCTCGTTCTTCTACGGTGCCGACAAGAACAAGAAGATGGTTGAGAAGGTCGTCGACGCCATCGTGCCGACCCTCAAGGACAACTTCTACCAGGTCGGCGTCACCACCTCGTCGCTGGTTGCCAAGGACGACGCCCAGCACTACACGCTGTACGCTACCGGCAGACTGCGCATTGCCTCCTTCACTGCCAGGTTTGTCCTGCAGGCCAGGGAGAACCTGTTTATGTGGCTGATCGAGAGCGTCATGTCGTTCTTCGTCAGCAGCATTGACACCCCTAAGGACAGCCTCACCATGGTGTTTGCCATTGACAAGCCAACCGCCGCCAAGTTCGACAACTTCGTCTGGGCGATTGTCACCAAGGACCAGATGAACAAGTACCGTAAGGACAACTACTTCCTGTCGCTGACTCAGACTTCCGAGAGCGACAAGCTCCCGAACGAGTTTGTCTTTATGAACGAGGTCGCCGAGATGAACGACACTCTCTACTCCAAGAAGTGGCCTGCCCTCCTCGAGCGCACCAAGGAGTTCCTCGAGTTCGTTGCCATCACCGACATGCCTGCTGACAAGCCGGAGTCTGTTCTCGCCTTCGAGAACGCTGGCAAGAAGGTCATCGTCCAGCTGAAGGTTCCAAAGTCCGACGAGGACGTTGCCGCCGTCAGCGACCTCGTCAGCTTCCTGCTCAACGACTACATCGACTTCGTCTGCAACAATGCCACCTTTAGACCAGAGCTCACGAGACGTTGCCGCAAGACCCGTTCTAACGAGCTCGGAAAACTCCAGAAGGCCGAGGAGGATGCCCGCAAGGAGGCCCTCCAGGAGAAGCGTCTCGAGGAGCAGCGCAAGAAGGACGAGAAGCTCACTCCACAGCAGCAGGAGAAGCTCCAGAAGCGGAGAGAAGAGCGTCGCCAGCGCAAGCAGATGAAGGGCCAGCGTGTCCATGCCTAAAAAAAAAGGTGGTGCTCTCTAATGTATACATGTATTGATTGATGTATGTATGTATGTATATATGTATGTATGTATGTATGTATGTATCTATCTATCTACATTCTCTTACCGGTCAGCCTGTACATCTTTCCGACGCTCGTGCCGAGGCACTCGAGCAGACCCGACCCGACCATCACACTCAGCACCCAGGTCAGGTTGATTCCGCGCATCCTTCTGTAGATCGCCGACTCCTGGTTGTACTTTTGGACGAGGTCTCTCTCGAGAACCTGGTCGTGCTTGTACTCCTGGCATATCTTGGTGATGAACTTGATTCCGACGTTGACGATCTTGAGGAAGGGCCCCAGGTTCGGCAGCCCCAAGTTGTAGATCTCTCTGGCGCCCTCGCGCGAGATTGTCAGGAATCCAAGATGGATCAGCTGCGTAGCGCTCAAACCGTACTGTTTTAGCAGCTCGTTGTCGATCTGCAACAGATTCGGGTAGTCCTTGAGCAGCTGCTTGAACTTGTCAGCGACGGCCCTGTCCTTGATCGTCCCGTCAACGGTATCGTCAAAGTCCTCGTGCAAGATGGCCAGCCGGAACTTGAAGCTCTCGTTGTTCAAGTCAATCAACTTCACCTTCTCGAGCGTGACGAGCTTTTCGAGCGTCTGGTCGATAAATGTCTCGCTGCCAGAGTTGGCAAGGCAGTAGAGCTGGTCAACGATGATCAGCTGCGGGAAGTTGTGATTGAACTTCTTGAACAGCCGCTCCTTGTTTACCCGAGACGCTTGGAATTGCAGCGAGTTCAGGAACCCGATGCTGTCCAGCAGCACCTGCATGTTCTCCTCTTCCTGCTCCTCCTCGAGGTTCTCGTCGGCTACAAGCCTGCGTTCGATATCGAGGCTCGAAAAGTTGGGCAGTCCTTGAAATAGATTGGCGCCCAGATTCTCAGTTGTAACCTCTGCCGGGTTCTCCTTCTTGACCCTCTGCTGCTTCTGCTTCGGGGCCGACTTCTTACCCTGCCGCATCCACGCGAGCTTCTCACGGAGATGAGCAACGGCCATGCCTGACAAAAAGTGGGTGAATGAAAATGTGATAGAACAATAATTCTTAATGCGCAAGATTTGTATTGTAGTATATGATGAACTTAATTGAGCTGGACATAGTTACCAGGGAAGACACCGGTGACACCGTTGACGGTTCCAGTCCACCAACCGTTCTCGTCTGCTGTGCGCTGGACGATCTGGATCTGCTGGCCGGCGCTGAAGGAGAGGTCGCCATCGGCCTGGGCGGCGTAGTCGTAGAGAGCGGTACAGACCTCGCCGGTGGCGGGGGCGGCAGCAGCAGCGGGCTGACCATAAACAGGGGCGGCAGCAACAGGGGCGGCAGCAGCGGGCTGACCGTAGGTTGCCTGCTGGTACGTAGGAGGAACCGAGGCGGTCGTGGCCGGAGGACTCTGCAAACCGGCCTCAGTCTTCTTGTCGTATGCGCCGTATGCGCCATATGCGCCGTATGCACCAGCAGCAGGGGCGCCAGCAGCAGGGGCGGCGGTCGTGGAGGCCGGCGGAGTAGCGTAGGCGCCATATCCGGCGGTGGCAGCGGGGGCGGCAGGGTTAGGCGAGACTGGAGAGACAGGGGAGAGTGGAGAGCCGACAGCAGACGAGCCCGTGGAAGCGCCCGGAGTGAGGCCGTGCTCTGCGGCAAGCCGCTTCTTGGTGGCCTCGAGCTTGGAGCGGGAGTAGCCGAGCTTGAAGTGGGTGATGCCGATCTCGTCGGCGCGCTCCTCGACGTTGCCGCGCTTCTCCTGGTAGTGCTCGATGATGTCCGAGGAGAGGTCGAAGTAAGGGATCTTCATCTCCTCCATACGGCTCGAGAGGGTGTAGAAGACGTTGAGCTGCATGTAGTAAAGGGAGATGAAGAGCGGTTCGATGAACTCGGACTCGAGCTTGAACATGACGGGGAGCTCGCTCTTCATCATCTCGTTGTAGTAGTCGTACTCCTGCTGGGCGATGGCGAGGTCGTTCTCGGCCTTGTAGATCTTCTCCTCGTACTTGATGGCCTTGTTCTCGTCGGTGGTGGCCTTGTCGCGCTTCTCCTGGTACTTCTTGAGCGACGCCTGGTGGCGGTCGAGGTCGAGCTGCTTGTGGTTACGCTTCGTGGCCATGCGGCGCACGGCCTCGATGATCTTGAGCATCTCCTGTGCCGGAGCGACGATCTTGGTGTCGATCAGCTCGAGGTCTGGCTTGAGCGTCTCCTTGAGCTCGCTCATCACCTCCTTGTACTGCTCGCAGGCCTCGATTCCCTCCGGGTTTGAGACCTCGACGGCGGTCGGGTCGGACGCCTTGCCCGAGATCGGCTTGTAGATCTCCTCGATGGCCGTCGAGAAGCCGATCTGGTGGTCGAGCATCGCGTTGACGGCGTTGTGGTACCGCTTCGACTCCTGCGAGAGCTGCTTTGTCTGGGCCTCGAGTTCCTTGAAGCGGCGCTCGGCGTCCTCGTAGGCGGCGTCGTGCGACGCCTCGCCCATGTGCAGCTTGACCTTGAGGTTCTGCGGCGCACGGGCGACGGCCTTCTGGAATCCTTTGAAGGACATCGGCTAAAAAAGGGCTAAAGGGTGTGGTCTGAAAAGGGCCAAAAGGGTATGGAAAGGCTATATATTAATTGGCCCCTGCCTCCCAAAAACTCCCAAAAACTCCCGAAAAACAGTCCGAAAAACAGCCCGAAAAACAGCTCGAAAAACTCCCGAAAAACAGCATCCGCTAGTATGAGCAATTGGCATAAGCAATTGCAATGAATGAGAGGCGCAGATTCTGCTGAGCAAAATTTTGGGACGTGGGCGCCCCGCGGGCCCCCAGCTAGTTAGCCAGCCAGCCAGCCAGCTACAGTCTACCCCTACTATTTTTACACATAATATACACCCGTGCACCACAACGAGCAACAGCAGCCTGCCTAAGTCACTGCGCCAGTCCAGCTAAGTGCAACGGTGTCAGCGGAGATGAGACGCCTGAAATTGCGACCGGACTCCTGGAACCCCTGGAACCTCTAGAACCCATGGAACCCTTCGAACCCTTCGAACCTCATCCATCCATCCAGATAACTTGTCCCTCCCCTTCCCCTCAGACTTTCCAGACATTTATTTCCAGACATTTATTTCCAGACATTTTTTTAGTAACTCCCCCTCGCTTTTTCCAGCAACGCGTCTTCCCCCCCCCCCCCCCCCCAAAACAACCACCCCCCCCCCCCCCCCCCCCCCCCCCCCCCCCCCCCCCCCCCCCCCCCCCCCCCC
>JADIOY010000291.1:0-10621 GCA_018344475.1 Xiuguozyma silvatica | reverse complement strand
AGCTTTTTTTTCCACCACACTGATGTTCCTGGGAGCGGTTGTGGGGAGGAGCTTCCCCCTTTAAAACTGTCACACTATAGTAACAACCCTCCTCCTTCTCTTTGCTCCGCGACTCACCTTTTTTCTACATGCCTACGGCGAACGCAGCGCGCTGGAAGAAGTCGCTGCTAACAACGAGAGACCAGATGCTCCGTGCATCGCGTTTCCTCTCGTCGCTTCTCTCGGTGGCCCTCGTCTGCATCCTGCTCTTCCTACCGCAAGCCAATGAGTCCTTCTTCATGGCCCGCCTGGATTGCCGCCACGTGAACGTCAGCAACGGCCTTTTCTCGGTGCTCGAGTCGTCCATCAGTGACTCTACTCACAGCAAGCCCGGTGGCCGCCACTCCGCTAACTCCTCGCCGGCAGAAAGCGACAGCTTCCTCAGTACCTCCGAGATCCAGATCTTGGCAGAGTACACCTCTGAGAAGGTCTCGAACGCTGCCCAGTTCCTCGACTCCAACCTGCTCAGCTGGTGCTACGGCAAGTACGACTCTGTCGAGCAGTTTGACCGCAGCACGGGCATGTTCGAGCAGATCTATAGCAACGGCACCAGTATCACATGCTCTTCCCAGCACACCGGCTATGTGTTCGACTACCGCGGCGAGCTCTCCTCGGCGGGGCTCAACGTCATCCTCGCATACGCCTACGGAAGCGCCACGTACAACTCCGACACCAGGTATGTCCCTGACCCGGCCTACCTGAAGCTGTTGGACAACCGCCGCCGCCGCAACACCGCCATCGTCGGCCTCTTCTCTGCCTGTGGAATTGCAGAGGCAGCGGTCGCAGTCCTCGGCGCCCTCTACTACATCGGCTGCCGCACCAACGGCAAGGTCCGCCAGCACAGCGACAAGATCGTCAACCTGATCTCCCTGGTCGGCTTTGCGGCTTTCGCGCTCTCTTTCGCTGCCACGCTCATCTCCATCTGGCTCATCAGAGGCATCCGCGAGGACGTGTCGAGAGAGCTCGGCAGTTTCGGTATGTCCGTGCACATCTCTGCCGCTTGGCTCTGCGTCGCATGGATCTGTGTCTTTGCCAGTGGCATCAACATGTTCACCTGGGGTGGTCCTATCTGGTGCGCCACCGCTGCCCCAAGCAAGGAGGACTCTGAGAACGAGGAGTTGCACCTTCTCCGGCCGAACGGACAGGCCGAAAACGATGAACTCAACGACCCTACCACTCAACATACCGCCAGCTGGGACCCTTCCGACAACACGTTCAGTACTGACGTCTCCTTCCTCGGCAAGACACCGTCGCCGGCAGGATCCTCAGGCTCCGCACGTTCCGCTGGGTCTACCGAAAAGGAGCCCGGTATGGAGGATACCACGATCACCACGACGGTGTCCACAGCCGACCTTGGCGACGAGTCATTTGCCAGCCTGAACAGCGCCAGCGATAACAACAACAACAACAACAACAATGGCTCCGGCGACTCGAGAAAGAGGTTTCTCACCGTGCCAGCCATCCAGCTCACTGACCTGAGCTCTCCCCCACCAGAGGAATCCCACAAATAATTTTGGAATCCTTGCTCCGCGCTTAATCTGGAAATTATATATATATACCCATTTTGCATCTTCAAGGGACTGACTTTTCTCCGTCTCAAATACATTACATTACGTTACCGTATTATGATCTTTGACTCACGCAACAGCAACTCTGATGGCTGCTCGGTTCCATTAGATACCAAAAAGGACGTCCCTGTCGTCGACAACGAGCGGGCCCTCAGGCAAGCACTCGCCTCCTCGGCGGCATTCAAGGTGATGTCCTTCATGTTCTTCCTTGTGTTCGTCCCTCTCTTCAACAGTCTACTCACCGATCTGTCCTGCACCGGTGGTTCATTCTGTTTGCCTCAAGTTGAGGTCGAAGTCAACCAGTTCTCGCCCAATACCAGCGAGCAGGATGCCGTTGTTCTGGATATGGCCACCACCGCGATCTGCTACCTCTCTGGCAAAGTCCTTACAAGCCCCTTCAACGAGCCTGCCGTCAGTGACATGCTCACCAGCATGGCCAACCATACTGGAACGGTCTACAAGTTGAACCACTATGGATACTGCAAGGGCCACAACAACTGCAAGTCGCTGTTCGGCGCTACCGACCTCAGCTCTGTCCTTCTAAAGGATGTGCTGGACGAATACAGCCCTGCCTCATCTGGCAGGCTAGTCTCCGCTTTCAGAAGCGTCCTGGGCAAGATCGCTCTTGGCAACAGTATCAGAAGCAACAAAATCGGCCGTTTCGCAGCCCAGGGCTACATTCTGGCGATGGCTGCAGCTTCTTTTAAGATCTGTCTGCCGCTGTTTGAGTTCGCTGCACTCGTGTGCCTCATCCTTTCAATCTGGCTGCTCAGATCGACGCCAGCGGGATCGATGCCAGCGGGATCGAAGCCTCCAAGATCCAGCCCCCGCCACCGCATCTCGCAGTTCATCTTTGCCTCCCAGGTCCTGGTCTTTTTGGCTATGATGATCGAACTGTTCACTCTATTCGAGGAGCAGATCTACTTCAGTGTCAGCATGCAGGTTCTTAAGGAGGTTGGCTTCCCTGTAGTCCACCACTACAACTACATGCCGTCAGGAGCGCTCTTTCACGTCGCGAACGTCTGCCTCCAATTTGCCGTTCTGGCCGTTGGATCCCTGCTCTTAATCCAGAGGCCATGGGAGTCGTTCTAAATAGGTAAGGTATATACATTAATGGGGTTTGCGTAGGATGCGTGTCTATATAGTAAAAATGGAGTTCTGCGGTCCCTCGGTGATCCGGTAGTCAAACGAAGAGATGCACTCGCAGTTCAGGTTTTGGTTGACCTTCTCAGAGACGACCAGCGTCAGGCACACGCCGAACGGGCTCGAGAACGAGGCTCTGAGCGGTCTGTTGTTGTTTCTCGGCAAAAGGTCGGCAGTCTCGCCAAACCTGTTGCGCCCAGACTCGTCAAACTTCACCTTAATGTGTGCCAGCACCAAATACTGTCTCTCCGGTCCGGTTGGGATCAAGTGCGCGTCAAAACTCGTCACCTGGTGCTGTGTCTGTGGGAGGTTGCCCCACAGCTCCTGGAACTGCTGCTTCGAGCCGAACGGCTGCCCATTCACAATGATCCTCGACTGCGCCAAAAGCTGCGGCACTATCGTGGACTTGTAGTAGTCCGGGGTCTCGTTTTTGTACTGCTTGTCGAGGCTGTCCACGACGCCCTTCAGAAAGTCGTCGATCTTGGCAGTCGGATCAATGCTGTTGGGGTTGTTGCCGTACTGCGACGTCATTCCCACGTTCATGCTTAAAGGGTATAGAACAAAAGAGGGTTAGGTAAAAGGTGAGAAAGAGAAAAAAACTGCTGGCCTGCAAAAAAACAAAAAAAAACTGGAGGGGTGAGTGACGGCGAGATCTTAGGTAAGCAGGGACGATCGATAGATGGGTGGTTTAAAGAGTTAAGTGGATGGTTGTACCAGTATGATGCCTACATAATGTGCTATAATGGTGTATATGTACTCTATTGGGCGGTCATATGATCATATTTAGGGTATTTATTTTAATTGTTGTCCGAAGTCTAAGTATTCTTACTATGTGCAAGGGATTTGTAGTCCTAAACACCAAGCTCTAGATTAACTGACTACATTGGTTGATTCCATTGTTTGCTTCAACCTTTAGCTTTACAAAACTGGCCATCTCACGCCAAGTATGGCAATAGGAGGACTAACCCCCTCCATCCTCCGTTTCACTCTCTTTCCAGCTGACGCACTGCATTGATCCGTGCCTTCCCCTTAGCCAGCTTTTTTAGTACCCCCATTGATCTCCCAGGGGAAGTTCCAGAATGAAGGGCTGGCTGGGGGGCTGTGGAATGCTGATCCGATTGTTCCGTTTCGGATGACCGACCTGCCAAGAGCAGAAATAACCTACCCCACGAAATGCTTGGACACGCCCCGATTCAGCGGCAATTGCAGACCCATGCAGAAAGGGGTCCCTTAATCGAAGGTCGCAAAAACCAGCCTCCCCAGCCTGGGGGGAAAAAAAGGATGGGCCCCCAGTGGGAGGTTGGGGGAGGAGTGAGGCCATTGAATGTAGAGACAAGACCTCACCGAGGAGAAAGTAGGACGAGACCTACATTGTACAACACATACATAGGATGATGCGAACATGGATGGTCCCCATCCTCCCTCACCACTGACAACCTCCCTCTTACTTCGGGGGGTTTTTTTTTTTTCTTGGCGCTGACACTTCCAAATCGGGAAGCTCTGCAACCTGCCATTTCTTATCACAAGGGGAAACTGTCTGAGCTCGCCACGGGAGGCCATGAGCTGCATTGGCCCGATTAGGATAACCCTGCTCTACTTTCTGATCCAAACCGATCTATCCTTGCATCACGAACAGCCGTTTCCGCGTTGCTGGCCTGCCACTATTCCCGATCTGTACACTGTGTCAGCCAATTCTGGAAATCAGCCAGCCTGTTCTGGACAACTATATATATCCAGCCCTGATCCCCATCTGTTTTCTTCTTACTGCCTCAAACATTCTGTTCAGACAGCAAATCCAACTTCAGTACACTCATTCCTTTTTACAGCTGACAGTCCTTCACTCCCACGTCACTACATTATGTTAACTGCATCCCCTCCCTACTACTCTCTCAACAACCACTACAGATCCCAGTCCGACAATACCAACTTTAAGTCCTACTACTACAAGATGTCTGAGCCAAGAACAGCCAGCTTCCCATTCGCTTACAGAGATATCCCAAAGGGAAAGAAGAGAGCCTTTGCCGAGATCGAGAAGGACACCGACGGAGCCACCGAGGCTGCCATCGCTACGTCTCTCACGACCTCTAAGAAGGCCAAGACGGCTCCCTCTTCTCCTGTTTCCCATCTCTCATCGTCCCAGTTTGTCACGCCGAAGACACCCATGGTCACCCTGCCAGAGCTTCCTTTGACGCCGCCTCAGACGGCTACTTGCACCTCTGCAGCTAACCTCCGGTCCAGCTTCAACGACGAGACTAACTCCGACGACAACGAGATCCGGTCTGACAGCCCTACCACGCCGCCACCATCCACACAGTCCAGCCCTATCAGACACCCAAAGATCCTGAAGCTCGACAGAAAGCCTTTCAATATCATTCCAGAGTCGGCTTTATACTACCCAGACACCTGCTACTCCTTCCAACTTCTCAACAGCTCGACGATCGTGCCGCAGACGAACGAGAGAGCCTGCGTGCTCGAGCACCAGAACTCCGAATGGAGAAGCTTCTACAACTACAAGGTTAGCCACGACAATGGCAAACTCTACAAGAAGTACAGAAACTACTGCGAGGAGCTCCAGACGAAGGAGTCGCCATCTACTCCAGAGCTCAGTAACCTCCGCACGGGCAACAACAACAACAACACGCAGATCTCCCACTCCTCAAAGACCCTGCTTCCAACCTCTTCCAAGCTTGCCTCATTTGTTGAGAACCAGTACAATCGCTACGATGGACTCATCAACTACCCATACGCCACAAACTATCGCTACCAGAACAGTGGCTACCTGCACGACGTCAATGTGTTGACGACCTCACCTGAGCTCTACCATCACGAGTCCTCTAAGGGATTCACCGCCACCGGTGACCACCCACGAAACTACAACTTGCCACCTTTGAGTCAGGTACTCAAGATGTCATCGCTTGCTCCAAAGCCTCTCGAGACGTTGCCTCACAGACCTCACACTCCTCCAACTAGAAGCAACATCAAGAGCAAGAGCCCAAGAGCATCGCCAGTTTCCAAGTTCATCAACACGTCCGTTGGTCAGGATAGAACCACGACCACGACTACGATCCCGGCTAAGCCAACCTCGCCTCGCCGCCACAACCACCCTCACTCGCACCGCATTCCTCGCACTTGTATTTCTTGTCACTCTACACAGTCGCCTTGCTGGAGACCTTCGTGGGCCCCGGAGCTCGGTCAGCTTTGCAACTCGTGTGGTCTCAGATACAAGAAGACGAGAGCCCGCTGCCTCAACCACAACTGTTTGCGCATCCCAGCCAAGGGTGAGTGGATGCTTATGAAGAACAGAGGCAAGGTGCCAGTCAAGGAGTTTGACGCCGACGGCAACCAGATCGGCGAGCACCTTGCCTACAAGTGCCTTCACTGCGATGGCGAGGTGTCTGTCGACGAGAACTAACTGGCAAGTCAATTCACTCATTACACACTGCCAGAGTATATAGCATCACGAACCACTAATAATTTGCATAGAATAACACGCATTCCCAACCAAATTTTCGATTTTTCCCAGTCCCCTCAGAAAATCAAAAAAAAGTCGAAAAGCCTAGTTTTCTGTTAACCGCGGAACCGTCCACCCAAATGACCGATTCGGAAGCAACGATCGTAGCCAGCAGAGCAGAGCCTCTGAATTTGGTCACTCAGATCCTTTGAGTAGGAGGGATTTCCTGTAGTTTTCCTCAACGTAGCATGTCAACACATGGGTACGTCATAGACAGGGCACGTTCCAAGTGTATATTTTGGACGTGTTGACGTCGGTATGACGCCATTGATTGCTGAAAAGTTTTCCATTGCCCGGAAATTACTTAGGAGAACCGACCTTGACATATATAACCTCGCCTTGATGGGATAGCATACCGCCCAACGTTAGTATTGTACATGCAAGTATTCCGTCAGAACTTCAAAGCAATCAGGCCTATAGTTAGCAAGAGAGAGACCTTCACAATGCCATCTGTTCCAGTGAACGACCCTCAATATGGCCCGTCCTACTTCCCAGAGCATCAGGCCTACCTGCGGAAGCGGGTTCTTGGTGAGGCATTGAAGGAAAGAGTGAACTCAGTTAACACGATGAGCTGCCAGGAGGAAGAGGAATTCATGAGACCGTTCTTTGTCTGTGATCTTGGTGAGCTCAAGAGGCTGGTCTCGAACTGGACGGCAAGGCTACCTCGAGTCACACCTTTCTACGCAGTGAAGTGCAACAACGAGCCCAACTTCTTGCACGCTATTGCATCTCTTGGCATAGGATTCGACTGTGCATCCAAGAACGAGATCCAGGCCGTGCTTGAAATGGGCATCGATCCTAAAAGAATCATCTTTGCAAACCCATGCAAACCTATCCCCCATGTTCGGTATGCTGCAGATGAGGGCATCGATATGACCACCGTCGATAACATCGACGAGCTGTACAAGATTCAACGGACCCATCCAGATTGCGGGATTCTTGTGAGAATACTCACGGATGATGCCAATTCCAAGTGCCCCCTGTCAGTGAAGTTCGGTGCCTCCTTGAGCTACGCTAAAGAGATTGTCGACTCGTGCAAGAAACTCTCGCTCAATCTAAGAGGCGTGGCCTTCCACGTTGGATCTGGTTGCACGGACTTCAGGAGCCTAGAGACGGCTGTTCGAGAGGCTCGCGAGATCTTTGACTATGCAAAGGGACTCGGGATCAACATGGAAATCCTTGACGTCGGCGGTGGATTCTCGAAGGATACGTTTGCAACCTCGTCAAAAGTTCTTGCGAATGCCCTCGATACACACTTCCCAGAGGGTGAGAACGTCAATGTGATCGCCGAGCCTGGGCGTTATCTGTCGGCCACCTGCTTCACCTTGGCAGCAAACATCACGTCCAAGAGATCCGGTGCTACCAAAGAGAGACTCTACCTCAACGACGGCCTCTATGGCAGCATGAACTGCGTTCTGTACGACCACCAAACTGTCAAGCCTCGGACACTCACATCGCATGGATCCTTCCACTACTACGACGACCAGATCGGGACCCGTTCAAGTGCCAAGACTTACTCTGTCTGGGGCCCGACCTGTGACGGACTCGACTGCATCTCCTCGCTTTGCGAGCTCTCTGGAGAAGTTGCCATTGGAGACTGGCTCTATTTTGAAAATGTCGGTGCATACACTCTGGCAGCAGCTACGAAGTTCAACGGATTCCAGCCGACCTCGGAGTGCATCTTTATCGACACTGAGTAACGTATATGCAAATAGATTACTGAGATTTAGTTAGGGGCTTTGTTTTTTCATTGGATCCGCCTGGCCTTTCTTTCCGATTCAGAAGGCTCCCTAGCCCTCTTGATGCCAGCAGCCATAGTATTGTCCAGCTCGACGTTCATAGCACCGTGACCACCTCCGGCCACAGTCAAGAGAGCGTCGTTGTACTCGTCATCGCCGTATCCGCTGTCATCCAGCATCACCTCGTACGCAATAGGATCCACACTACCACTAGCATCCTCCTCTTCCTTACATAGAGCCGCCGTCTGCGAAATGCACTCGTTGACGCCGTCGTAGACCGTCCGCAGCGCCTGCTCGGGCCCGAGAGCAACGTACGGCTCAAATAGCGGGTACGTTCTGGAACCGGAATCACGGGTGCTGATGTTGGCACCCGTGCCGGGGATCAGCGTCAGATCGACGGTCTCGCCGCTACCTTCGTCCACACAAAGGTAGAGGCTGCCGTACTTCTCTCTCAGGCCGGACATGACGACGGACTCGTACGAAATGCCGATCGAGATGTTGCCGAGGGCCTTCACGTCAAAGTGAATTATGAACGACTCGTTCGTCACAAAGATCCAGACAGGCACCGTCATCACGACGCCGCCGTTGCAAGGTCTCATTGTGATCTGGGAGCTGTTTGTGAGCTCGCTGTACGACTCCTGGATGTTGTTGAGTGGGAAAATGACGGTTCCGGACTCCACCCTGCACTCTAATTGCAGCGTCCAGTACTGTGATCCATAGTAAAGGAGGGTCTGGTCGATGTCTTTGAAGTACTTTGGAGCGCTCGATTGAAACGTCGCTATCGGTTGTGTATTTTCTATCGTCGGCAGGTCCGTGACTATGCGGGTTGCCTCCATAGCTCGGGAAGTCGTCTCGAGTATAGTGTTCTACAGAACGCCTCGTGGGTCGGGGGTTTTTTTTTTTTTTTTTTTTTCCTTCCACAGTTAGTGTTTTTTCTCACCCTTATTCTCTCTATAAATTTCACACTCTATTACCGCGAGAGCGGACTTTTGATTCCTTTAGTACACTTCTCCGGCCACCCTATATAAACGTAGATAGATGCTTTTCGGATCGAAGAAACCAGAAAAAGACGCCAAAATCATCGTGGTAGGTTGCGGAGTGTTCGGGCTCTCGACCATTCTCGAATTGACCAAGAAGGGCTACACGAACGTGCTCGGATTGGACGTGTCCGAGATGCCATCCCCCCGGGCAGCTGCTACGGATTATAATAAGATGCTCCGCGTGGAGTATGCGAACATCATGTATGCGAAGCTGAGTGTCGAGGCACTGCGGCTGTGGGAGAATGACCCGCTGTACAATCGGTACTACCACAAGTCTGGCCGGCTGGTGCTTTCGCCGTACAAGAAGGAGAACCAGTGCAGGGCCAAGTTTGATAAGCTGGGCGCCGAGAACGTCAGGAAGCTTGGCTGCGAGCAGCGGATCATCGAGTTGAAGAGCTCCGAGGAGGTTGGCAAGCTGATCCACGAGTTCGATGGTAACAACATGCCGGATCCGCTGGTCGCCCGGTACAACATCGACTCTGCGTACGGCGAGAGCGGCCCGTCGCTCGTGGGGGTCTGGGAGGAGTGCGCCCGGCGGGGCGCCGAGTTCCTCTTTGGCGACGCCGGTAACGTCACTAAGGTCGAGGAGCACCGTGTGACCACCGTGGATGGATCTGTCTACGAGGCCGACAAGATTATCGTGAGCGCTGGCGCATACACCCCTGCACTTGTGGACTTGAACAACTGTGTGACCGCCGTGGGCCACTTTGTGAGCCACGTCAAGCTGACCGACGAGCAATACGAGCGGTTCAAGGAGATGCCGATCTTCTTCAGCGCCGAGTACGGCTACTTCTTCCCGCCGGACGCCAAGGACCACCTGATCAAGATCGGCCACACCTACGGCGACTGCCGGTACTACACGAAGAACCCGTTCGACAAGCAGCAGACGACCTCGATCCCGTACTACATCAACGATGCCCCGATCGACATCCTGGAGGGCACGCGCCGGTTAATGCAGCTGGTGATTCCAGAGCTGGCTGATAACCCGGTCGTCGACTGCAAGATCGGCTGGACGAGCATCTCGTCGGACGCCCACTTTGTGATCGACTGGCAGCCCCGCTCGGACAGCATCCTGATCTGCACGGGCGACTCTGCACACGCCTACAAGTTCCTGCCCAACATCGGCAAGTACATCGTGGAGCGGCTCGAAGGAACGCTGCCGCGGGAGTATGCCAAGGCTTGGAGGTACCGGCACGGCAACTGGGTGAAGCGGGAGGTTAGCGAGCGGACACCGCGCAAGCTCTACGACCTGCAAACGGTTCGGAAGTGGGTGAACGGCACGAAGCCGTTCGGCTCGAAGCTGTGAGACATGTAATCAGACCTGGAAGGACCCGAGGCACGTAGAGATACGCGCTCTCCGCAGTCCTCTCGGTACACTCAATAGCCCCCCTCAGTAATAAAAATTGCCTCGGCCTCTGCAGGATGAATGCAAAGAGGTCTATTGAGCCATCAATCGATGAATGAACTGGCCTCAATCGACGCAGAGGTGCCTCATGCAGGTATTTAGATAGGAAATGCACTGAATGGCACCAAGATCTGGCCAGGTATTACAGGGTATTACAGGAAGGTTGAGGAGTAAGT
>JADIOY010000290.1:0-10712 GCA_018344475.1 Xiuguozyma silvatica | reverse complement strand
CTCTGCCTGTCCCTAGTCCCTCCCCCCGTCCCCCCCCCCCGGCCCGCCCCCAATTTTCTCTCCCCACTAATTTCCCGCCGGAGGGCCAAAAAACAGCCTACAGATCTCTCCCCCCTTCTTCTTCTCCACCACCCTTCTTCTCCACAGCCAGTTACCACCCTGCCATGTCTACCTCGCCCTCCTACGTCGACGGCTCTGCAAGGCCGTACGTAAACAGGGACGAGTTCGACCAGATCTACCCCGTCTCCTACAAGCCCTACGTGGGCATCGTCGACAACTCCACCGGCCAGCCCATCTCCAACGGCATCCCAACGCTCTCAGACTCCAAGCCCGTCGGCTCCGGCGCCTTCTCTTCCCGTAGAGGCCTCGGAATCAAGGCCATGGTGTCCCGCCCCTCCGCAAACTCGTTCAAGAAAAACGTCTACTCGGATCTCGAGATGAAGGAGTACCTCGACTGGAATAACCTCCGCCAGCTGCTCAAATCGCTCTTCCAGTCCTTCGTCGCCAGCTACCTCCAGCTCATCTTCTCGCAGCCCTTCGAGGTCGCTAGAAATCTGCTCCAGGTCGGCTCGTTCCGCCGCTCCAACACTTTGTCAGGTTCTCATTCTGCCCAGGGCTCTTCCGTTCCGCCACCTTCGCAGCAGACGGCCCATGAAGATGCTGATGATGATGACGACGACGACGACGAGCCCGAGCCCCACTACTTCGAGAAGGACTCTCAGGCTCTCGTCAACGGCCCGCGCCACACCGAGATCGAGCGCCCCGCCTCTGTCTCGGCCTCCTCCTCCTCACCAGCACCACAGGCAAACCGGGGCACTTCCAACTCCACTGGCAGCGGCAATGCCAGCCAGCTTGCACTTGCCCCGGCGCTAATCTCTCCGCGCTCAATGAACATGATGGACACCATCTCGGCCATCGTCGGCCGTGAGGGCCCTCGCGGCGCCTTCAAGGCCATCAACACCTCGTTCATGCTCAACACCTTGCAGTACACCCTGCAATCGTGGATCTCCGGCTTTGTCTCGGGCCTCCTCAACATCCCAGACCCGCTCTTCGTCGAGATCTCTCACAGCCCCAACCCAAACATGTCCATGGGACTCCAGATCGTGTCGTACGTCGCCACGGCGCTGTTCCTCTCGACGATCGCCCTCATCCGTATGCGCTTCATCGTCACAACGTCGACGCGCGGCGTCCGCTCGTTCCGGACCATCGTCAGCAAGATGCCTCGCTTCTCGCTGTTCAAAGTGCCTCGCGAGCTCGTCATGCCGTCGCTCGTCACCAACCTCGTGCGCGCCGTCACCTACTACTACCCTGACTACTACCTCACCGCCGTCATGCAGATCAGCAGGTACAACCAGCCGTACGTCTACAATGCGATGTCCCTTGGGCTGCGCATCGTTGGAATGTTTATCCGCCTGCCGTTCGAGACGCTCTACTCGCGTGCGCAGGTCAATACGCTGCTGAGCTCGCCGACGATCGCCCCCGTGCTGCGCGCCGACCCTAACGATCTCTGCGTCAATTTCGGCGGCTACTGGGGGTACCTCCAAACGCTGTACTACATCCTGGCAGGCACGAAGCCTGTCAACTACGGCCAGAATATCGGCCTCGAGATCGAGGACCGCGACGAGGCCAACAAAGGTCCAGCCGCCATCTTCCGCGGATGGAAGGTCGGTCTGGTCCAGATGGTGTCCAAGTTCGCGCTCAACCTGCTGGCCAACGAGGCAGACTCCAACTCGCTCGAAGAGGAGCAGTTGTAGGCCTCAACCATACTTTAATGATCTATCTGTACATACTAATGATATATATAAACGCACCTCCAACAACCGTTATTCGTCGGCGTAACCTCGGATGATCTCGCTGAACTTGCGCAGTACCGCCTTGTTATCAAGAGACTCGTACTCGCCGGCCTCCCATTTTCCTGTCATCTCGTTCAGGCCACGCACTAGGTACGGGGTCAAGTTCTTATTGAGGAACTTGCGGAGGTCGGAGCCGTCGATGATCTCCTCGACGGGACGGTTGATCTTCGTCTCGACGGTGTTGGAACTCTTCTGTAACTGTGGAATTGGCTGAGGCGTGGGAGACTCTGTTTTGAGCTTCTTGAGCTGTGGAGAGCCTACGGACTCCTGGTTAGCAGTTTTGGACTCATTGGGACCATTGGCGGTGGCGGTAGCGCCTGCGCTGCCCTCCACCTTGACGTCCTCGCTGGTGTCCATCTTATCCTGATCTGTCATACCTCTGGGTGAAAAATCCCCAGCGTGAAAAAAAAAAACTGAAGTAAGCGAGGGGACGGGGGATACGCAAGGATTTGTAGGGTATGATCCAGATATAGCTATAATACATTACAGGGGCCTAATTATACAGTGAGCCGGGAGGTGGCCTCAATCGTCGTGGTCACTCTCGCAACCGCTCCTTCAGAGCCTTCCGCATGTCCCGCCACAGATACCCGATCTGCTTGTGCCGCTTGAACTCGCCCATGATCTGCTGTGTAGTGTGGCTGTCGAGCTGCGGCTCCGTCTCGACGACCTCGTACCGGTCCGGGTCGAGCACAAAGTTCACTTCGCGACTGAAGTCGTCCGGGTCGATCTCTTTGAATACAAAGCGGATCTGGTTCCCCACGTTACCAGTCTCGACGCGCATCCCGAGAACCTCCTCGTACTGGAGCGCTCTCTCGTCCAGCAGCGTGCGCTGGTTACCCATCGACTCCTTCTCGGCCTGAAGCTCGTGCATCCGCTGCTCGATCTCGCCGTCGACCTTCTCGATCTGCGCCTGGTACCGCTGTTTCTGCTTCAAAAGCTCCGCCTCCTGCTGCTTCATTTCGCGCACTTTCATCGAGCTGTTGTCCCTGTCCTTCGCCTCCTCGCTCACCTCCGCCTCCAGCTGCTCCTCAATGTCCGCACACTGCTGTATCTGCCGCTGTAGCTCCCGCTGCTGCTCGTTTAACGTCGATAGAGCCTTTTCGTAGGCTGCTCTCTTGTTGATCAGCATCTGCTGGATCAGCTTCAAGTGCTCCTGCACTCGCCCGCGCAACGCGTCTAGCTGGGGTCTGAGTGCTGCAAACGTCGCGATGGACGCGTCCAGTTCACGTTCCGCCATCAATAATATCTTCCCTTCTGGCGTTGTTTACAAATGGCGAGAAAACAACCTCTGGCTTTAAAGATCTAAGGATTATTTCTCACTGAGGAAATTCCTCACCAAATGGGGGAGGGGGAGGGAGGGATTTTATTTTTTTTGAAGGGGGATTGTATAAAGCATTTCTCCCTCAATACCACACCTTTCTTCTTTGCTAATGTACTTCAAAGAACGGCTCCTGCGTTGGGAGGGCCGTTTTGAGGCTACCGTCTTGCAGATCCTGCTCACCCTTGGAAGTACAACCGGCGGTCCTGTAGTCAGCCTGAGTGAACCTCCCGCATCTGGCCTCTCCAGCATCCTCTTGCGTATCCTGTACTTCCTTAGACCGTTCCTGGTCGGCCTTGTCCTTGTGCACCTCGTTGACATGCTATTTCTTGCCCCCAAGCGGATAAAGAACATCCCAAATGTATTCTCCGGCATCCCAATCTGGGGGTCTTTGGGTCTGCTCTTCCCGCCGGCCACCAAGTGGCAGGACAGCCCGTGCCTGAAGCTGGCACAGCTAGCAGAACGGTATGGACCAGTGTACCAGGTCCGGATGGGGACAAAGCTGGTTGTAGTTGCCAACTCGTACGAGTCGGTGATGAAACTCTGGACGGGCAAGAACGGCAGGGGCAACAACTCGAGGGTCGCCACGAACACGTTCCACAACGTGCTCTCTAGGGACGGCATCTTTACCGTGGGTAGCACGCCGTTCGGGCCGGAGTACCTCCGGATGCGGAAGTTCATTTCGATGAATGTCCTCAATGCCGCCAGGGCCCATTCACTGAACGGCAGGGTCATCTCAAGGGAGACTGACAAGCTGCTCGCCAGGCTGATGGAAGGTTTTGAGGAAGGTGACACGATCGTCACGGACCTTACCAGGCAGTGCCAGTACTTCCACCTAGCAGTGGCACTGACCATCACCTACGGGTATCGTATCAACTATGAGTATCCTGAAAGTGTTGCTGAGGCAGACGAGGTCATCTATGTGGAGAACCAGATCACCAAGATCCGGTCGCATGTTCAGAACGTCCAGGACTTCCTCCCATGGCCTCTTGCGCAGGTCTTCAACGCCTGCACCCGCAACAACGAGCGCGCGGTGGACTACTACGACCGCCGTAGAGCATACCTGACCAAGTACCTCAAATACGTGCGCTCGAAAGTCACCTACCCGACCTCGGCGGTGGCCCAGTCCCTGATGTACAGGTACTTCATGGACGGAGAGACGACGGTCTCGAACACCGAGATGGCCAGCGTGTGTCTGACCATGGTGAGCGCCGGGCTCGACAACATGCCTCTCAACTTCAAGTACGAGATGCACCAGCTGTCGCACTCACCACACATCGTTAAAAAGTCACTCGAGGAGCTCGATCACTGGTACGGTAGCCGGGAGGCAGCGTTCAGTAACTGTACGGACATGAAGTGCGAGTACATAATGGCCGTGGTCAACGAAACTTTGCGGCTGTTCACTGTGCTTCCAATGGCCCTACCGAGGCTGACTACGTCTCCGCTCATCTACAAGAATGCCGCGATCCCTGAAGGTTCCGTCTTGTACATGAACTGCTACGCTGCCAACCACGACCCGGCAGTCTTCTACAAGCCAGACGAGTTCATCCCCGAGCGGTTCATTGACAACCACGACATACACCACGTTGCCTTCGGTATAGGCTCGCGGATGTGCCTGGGCAACCGGCTTGCACTGCAAGAGCTCTACGTTCTGACGGTAAAGTTCCTGCTGGCTTTTGAATTTCAAAGGCCGACAGTGAGCAAATTACCTGCACTGCAATTAAACCGGTTCCCGGAGTCAATTGCCATCGAACCCGTTTCTTTTGGGATCCCTCTAAAGATAAGGTCCGGTGCCCTCGGTCTGTTACGTCCGGTCGCTTGAACCGATAAGGCCTTGATCCGCAGACAGATTCCGGCCTATTCTGTCTCGGTGCCCCCTACTTTATTAAAGGGTCCCGCCTCGCCTCTCCCAGCCCACAGATTCTTTTTTCTTAGCTTCCCCGCTATTATCTAGCTAAATTCCAGCACATTACTACAGTCTTTTGGCGCTTTAAATTGTTGCATTATGGATCACTCTAAGATGGGCCATGATATGCCAGGCATGGGAGACGGCGACAGCGGCGAAATGTGCTCGATGGACATGACACTGAACGCCGCCTATAAGAATGTGTGTATTCTGAGCAAGAAATGGCACGTTCACACCAAGGCCGAGATGGTGCTCTCTATGGTCGCTATTGTACTGCTTACTATGGGCTACGAGCTGTACAAGAGATGGTCGGTGATGTTCGACAAGCGGTACAACGACGCTGTTTCGAATGGCACCGCCACGGCCAAAGAACTCAAGATGCTTAGAGTCAAGGCATCGCTGGCCTACGGTGCTGGAGTATTCTACTCTTTCCTTATCATGCTGGTCTTTATGACCTTCAACATCTGGGTTATGCTCGCCGTGACAATTGGTGCTGCTCTGGGCCACTACTTCTTCGCCTCGAGCGCTGGAGGCGTCACGTTGGCATGTCATTAAGCGGGGTGTTATCTTCTTCTCTTAATCGTACGTATAGTTTTGTAAATTGACAGTGTCTCTAATAGCTTATAGTAAAGTGATGGTCCAGTCTGCACCGACGCTGACTGCTGGGTTGCGCAGGATGTAGTGGTTGGAAGACTCAACGGGCTCGACCTCTGCGGTCCACTGCTTGCCATTCTGCGAAACCTGCACGGTCCTCTGGTCCTTGGCAAGCTGAGCACCAACAAGCTCAATCCGTTCGACGGTGACCTTGTCCAAGGTAGACGTGAACGGTTTGTCCGTGTTTCCAGCTGCCACCGATGATGAGATCTTCTCCCTGTCAGCCTGCAGCGACAGGTAGACGAAGTCGTCGTTGTTTCTATAGCCGAACGTCTCTCCGTCGTCGATGTACAGCTCACCCTTGGCGCTGCCGTCCTTGCCAAGCACAACGTAGAGCGTGTACGGGTCGTTCTTCATCAGCTTCGACGAGCGTCTGTAACGCTCTTTTGTTGGAGTGATCGAGCCGTCCCTCAGCAGCACTGGAATATGGTCCAAGGCAGCAGCGATGCCGTCGACGTATCCTTCGCCGTGGTAACTCTTGGAAAAGTCGAAGAAGTCGTAGTAGGTGTGCTCGCTGTCCGGCAGGTAGATCTCTGTCGTGTTCTGGCCCTGCTGGGCCACCGGCTTCACCAGAAAGTTGCCGAAGAAGAACTCGTCGTCGATGTTGTACGAGCGCTCGTTTTCAGGAGTCTCATAAAGCAACGCTTTGATGATCGGGCTGCCGACCTTAGAGGCCTTGTAGAACTCGGAGTACATGAGAGGAAGCAGCTTGTAACGCAGCCGAATAGCGTCTCTGATCTGGCTCTGGTACGGCTCATCGATGAGGAACGGTTCGCGGCGGCGCGAGTCCTCGTGGGAGTGGGCTCTGAAGAACGGGTACCAGATTCCGGTCTGGTACCATCTAACGAGTAGTTCGCTGTCAGGGTTTTGGAAGAATCCGCCAACGTCGGCACCAGAGAATGGGAAGCCGGCCAGGTTCATGTTGAGCACCATATAGATAGAAGCCTGTAGGTGCTCCCACTTGGCCTGGTTGTCGCCAGTCCACATGGCCGAGGTGCGCTGCGATCCAGGGAAAAATGAGCGCGTCAGAATGAACGGGCGCTGGTTCTCGTTACGGGCAACGAGGGCATCGTACGTGGCCTCGTGGAAGGTCAATCCGTACAGGTTGTGCACAGACCGGTGCTCCCAGTTGCCGTAGTGGATTAGATCCTTTGGTGCACTAGTTTCTGGACCGTTAAACACCGAGGGCTCGTTCATGTCGTTCCACAGGTGGACGTTCGTCGAATCACCGAGAAGGTCCGTTCCATTTGCAAAGAGCTCATCCCAGAATGGCTGGCAGTTTGGGTCCAGTGTGTCGATCCAGACAGACTCTCCTGGCCACGAGTGGCCACGGTATTCGTCCTTGCCACTCTCGTTTTTAATGGTGATCTTCTTCTTGATGGCCTCGTCGCTCACCTTGTACCCAGTCTTGATGTGAGGGTCGACAATAACGATCAGGTTCTTTCCCGTCTCGTTCAGCTTGGCCTCCATGTCACCCGGATGCGGGAAGTTTTCTGGGTCCCAGGTGAAGTACTTTTTAGAGTCGGTATACTCGATGTCGAGCCAGATGGCGTCACATGGTATCATCGACTGGTCGAACCGCTTGGCAACTTCAAGAACGTCCTCCTCGTCGTTGTAGTTCCAACGGGACTGGTGGTGGCCAATCGAGAAGAGGTTGGGCAACGTTGTGAATCCAGTGAGGCGGCCGTACGACTCGGATATCTCCAGTGGAGTCTTCTTCGCCATCAGGACGACATCGATGATGCCGTTCTCGGAGAACCAGTGGGTCTGCACCTCGGGAGGGGACGTCTTGCGGCGCAGGATGGAGCGCTCATCATTGTCAGCACCGGGAACAACCTTCTTGATGTCGATGTAGGTGTCGGCAGCGTTCATCCAGAAGATACCGGCGGCCGAGCCGGGTTTCACACCCACCATGAATGGGATCGACCCATACATCGGGTAGCTCTGGCTGTCGACCGGGTACTCGAAGATGTCAACGTTGTAGAGACGGTAAGGCTCTCCGTCGCTGGTGTCCTGCAGAGACAGTCTCGAGGCATGCTCTGGAATACCAAAGACGCTCTTGTAGCCGACGAAGGAGAAGTCGACGCCGACCGACTCTGGGCCGAGCTTGAGCGTGTCCTTCTTGCAGTCCTTGAAAGTGTCCTGGTATGCGCCAAAGCTTGATTCCTCTGGAGCGAGAGCGTTCGACTCTTCCTGTTCCTCCTCTGCCTTCGTTCTGTAATGCTCAAAGTTGAAGAGCTGGCGCTCGTTGACGACGAGCTCTGGCTTGCCGTTGTGCAAGAGGGTCACCTTGAACGGGTACAGGTCAACGATGGCCTCGTACGAGCCGTCCTGACCGTACTTCACGGCAAGTTTGTCGCTGTGGAGCGAGTGGGAGAACTTGGCTGCCACCGGCTCGCTATGGAGAGCCCATTTGGCCGTCTCGTTGTACCGGCGCTTCGTGACATTGGTCACGTTGTCGCCGACGTGTGCCTCTCTGTCCATTTCGTCGACTCTGAGGCGGAGGTTGTCGTCTTCGAGAACGGACAATTCGAGCGAAAGGTCTACGTATTTGCCGTTGTTCAGCTGTTTGAGCAGCGTGGCACTGGCGGTTCCCTGAGAGTCGTCGATTTGCAAGGACCCGACGTCCACAGAGTACCGGCTCTCATACTTGGGACCCTGCTTAGCGATCTCCTCGGCGAAGTGCCTGTTTCTGTTGCAGAACCCGGCCTGGCCGCACGTTTTATACAGGTAATCCTTGACGGCGAATGCATGGCCCAGAAGGGTCAGCAGGACGACCGCTTGTAAATTGACCATCATGATTTGAGGAGAAGGGTTGCTGAGCAAGGCACTAACAGTTACTAGGCTTAGCTGAATTCTCCGGCCCTCCACATTTTAAGGTGGGAGAGGGAAAACGCGAAAAGCGCTAAAAAAAAAAAGTGAGAGGGAGGTTCACTATTTACCCTTTTATCCCATAGTATAACTGCACAAGATGCCTGGCGAGATCCTTACAATCCAGGCGGGACAATGTGGTAACCAGGTGGGCCAGCAGTTTTGGCAGCAGCTGTGTCGCGAGCACGGCATCGGCGACGACGGAATGGTCGCGCAGAGCGATGTTAGGCGCAGGGATCAGCCCGGAATCTTCTTTCGGAAGTCTAGCAGTGGTAGGTACACTCCGAGGGCTGTTCTGGTCGACATGGAGCCGCGAGTCGTCAATGGCATTCTCCAGGAGACAAACGGATCGCTGTTTGACCCGAAGGATGTCTATGTGTCGTCGGACGGCGGCGGTGCTGCCAACAGATGGGCCGAAGGTTACGTCAATGCGCTCAAAAACAAGGAGGAAGTGCTCGACATGATCAACAGAGAGCTGGACCAGTGCGACAACTTCGAAGGGTTCCAGCTGCTGCACTCTGTGGCTGGCGGTACGGGTTCGGGCTTTGGCTCGATGCTTCTTGAGGAGCTGAGTGATAACTTCAGCAAGAAGCTGGTGCAGACGTATTCGGTGTTTGGAGCGTCCGAGGTGGTGGTGCAGCCGTACAACACGGTTTTGACTTTGAAACGGCTCATTGAGAACTCAGATGCCAACATCGTCGTCGACAACGGCTCGCTGATGGCGATTGCATCGCAGAATCTGCAAGTACTGAGCCCCAGCTACAGCGACACCAACAAGCTGATCTCGACTGTGATGAGTGCGGCCACGAACACGCTCCGGTTCCCCAGCTACTCGTACAACAGCATGACGAGCATCCTGTCGACGCTGGTGCCGACGCCGAACCTGCACTTTTTGATCCCAAGTTACACGCCGTTCACCTCGGAGTACGTCGGCTCGACGGCTGCCAAGGAGGTGCGCAGCTCGACCGCGTACGATGCAATCCTCGAAGTTCTTGACAAGAGGCTGCGGATGTGCGCCAACAACGACCCGCACGGTGTCAACGTGTCCGTCTTTGACATTCTCACGGGCGACCGTCGGTCGCTTGCAGGCCAGCAGCAGTGGATCCAGAAGGCGCTTGTGAAGGCCAGAGGAAGAGTCGAGTTCGCACCCTGGACGAGCTCTGCAATGCACGTTGCTGTGGGCACCAAGTCGCCGTACATTGCACAGCCAGATCACAAAGACGTTGTGAGCGGCCTGATGCTGGCCAACACGACCTCGATAGTGTCGACGCTCCGCAAGGTGGCCTCGCAGTACGACCAGTTGATGCACCGGAATGCGTTCCTCAACAACTACGTCAACAGCGACTACGAGGCCGAGTGTGGTGACATCATGGACGAGTTCGCTACGAGCCGTGAGGTTCTCCAGGCGCAGATCGACGAGTACGCCAGAAGCGAGAGCATTGGATACCTGAACGAGGGAGGTGAGGATGTCAGTATGGTGGAGAGCTAGAGCTAGGACTAGCACTAGATCTAAATCTCCGAGAGGCATGCAAAGTTCATGCAAGTTTCGGTCTTGCTATGGAAGCTGCCTTGTCTAGAGCTGCCGTCGTGGCGAGTGCCTTCGGTCGGATTCGTTTGAACAACAGCCATCTCTTCTCTTCGTGGCTATTGCATACGTATGTCTCTCTGATCGCCACGATGTGTTCCGTGAGCGCCAGATGATCATCGAAGAGATGTCCTCGTCTCCCGATTAGGGTGACGACGCCGAGAAGACCTGGTTGCAGAAGACCTGGGGCCATCTGAAGAAGGTTGATCTTCACTTATATTATATCGTACGTGATCACACATGGATTTGGAGAATATCTGGGACTGATCGCTCTGACAGTCAACGCTTGCGGCATCCCATGCAGGTATTTCCCACCGTACATGTTTGACAAGATCAGCAGCTTTACGGACAGCGTTCTTTGGAACGCTGTCTCTCACGCCTTTCTGCACGTCGTCTTTGGTTGAACCAAAACTGCGAGGAGTATAGCTTCTTCTGAGGCGTCGACGAAAGATGGATTCCAGGGCATGGCCGGTTTCACTTAAGGCGCGAATGTCATTGCGCTGTTAGGGGTGTTCTGGGTGGGGG